>SJVG01000331.1:0-36767 GCA_034774675.1 Scedosporium minutisporum
AGGAGAGGTAGCCGACTATAAAGCAGAGATCTCTTCGTCGTCTATCAGCCTTACTTTAAGATGCCCTAATCCTTACGTAGTTATGGCGCACTTTATCGCAGGTTCTTAGCAACGCTTTCTTTGTCCTGACCGGATATTCGTCTATGGTTTAGCTACATTTTTTCTACTTAGATACTTCATTGTCCTGTTCGGCACCCCAGACAACGAAGTATGGAAGTTCGAATGAACTCGAATTCAGGGACGCTTCTATTCCTGTTATCACACCTTGCGCAGCTCGATTTGGTTCCGTGTAATACCCTCGTCTACACTACTGGCCTTCGCTCAAGTTAGTACATGTTTGCCTAGCTAGACAAGATATGGTAGCTCACCTTGAAGGAAATTCTCTCAATGGCACTAATTTGATTTTCGAGAATGCGGCCAGTACCTATTGCGCGATGCTTGATATTGCTAACGGCCTCACTGAGCTTCTCCAGCTGATCCGTAAACTCTTCCAATTCAACTTGCTCATGCATATATAGGTCAGAGTCCTTCTTGCTAGCTTGATAGTAAGTCTGAGGCTTATATGCGTCCTGCCGCCTTGATGAATTGGCATGCTTCTCGACGATAAATGGGTTAGGTATGTGTCTAGAAAACATGTTGTGATTGATGGCCTGTAGCTCCTTTGCTTTGTCCAGACCTATAGCATTCAAATTCCTAGCAAGATCTAATTTCCGTTCAGCGTTCTGGAGCATCTCAGACTGTGCGGCCAGGTGAGCCTGGGTGTCCTGATCAACTTCATTTATTCTACAGGCAATCTGGTAGGAATGACGTAAAGATTCTCTCATTTCCTCGGTCATTTTATGAGCATCGCTCAATTCATCGTGAGAAACTTCACCGGGGTCCTCTGCTTGAGACATCCTCGGTATCATACCTCTGTAGACCGTCGGCGATTATATATACTGCCCAAAACGCTTAAAATAGGGGCTTAACACAACGGAACATACGGGTAGCCGCGGTTTTCTTCGCACTAGGGAATAACGGCGCCCCCTTTTGGACCGAATTCCCAAAGGTCTATGAGTGTTTCATCTCCCTCTGTACGCTTTTTAGGGACTTATTGTCGGCTTACAGAGGGTTCTAGACCCTGCCATCTCCCGCCTCTCCTTAGTCTAGAATGCGTAGCTGCCCTTACAATGTCCTGGTGGCCATATTGCCCAGCAGCCCAATCATTACAAGGAGGAACATTGGCGGGAGATATTCGCATATCATTTCATCCAGCAAATCAAAACGAATTCTCCACGCTTGTCACATGCCTTTTTGAGTCCATCCCAGTACCTCTCATCCCTTGCCTTGACAACGTATTCCACGAAACCGCCAACACTAGAAAAACCGCAGCTGCAGGAGCAGCCAGCATCGTCCGTCCTCGATACTAAATATGTCGCCGCCAGCGCAACGCCGCTCCCCGATCAGAGAGTTCAAACAGACTGCTTGCAAAGCGATGCCACGAGAACGACGGCGACAGTCCCCAATCGAAGCGTCTACGCCCCGGCACGGCAACGGATGCCCCAAGAATGCAAGTCCGAGCGGTAGCCGGACATCCTTTCCCTGAGCACCGAGCTGCCCCCCAATCAAATCGTCCACGGCCCGGCGCAGCCACGGAAGCCCTAAGAACGCAGCCTGGGCGCTCCTCGGAGGAGCCGCAGCTTCAGCTGCAGCCAGCATCGCCCATCCTCAACGCCATAAATGTCGCTGTCAGTGAGCGGGCTCACCATGACAGTCCTGCCGCGAGCGACGTAGTACTCCACGGTGACGGGGATGATGACACTTCCTCCCCCGAAGATAACCGTCGACTTGATAGCCGGCATGACGATTCCAACAGAGACGTGCACGCCTTGTCGGGAAGTGCAGGGCCCCGACTTACTTCTACCACCCTCGCTGCGCCACCGACATCGAGCCATCTCGATAAGCAGGCCCGCCAGCCTCCAGTCACGCGCGACGTGGCAATCCCATCATGCCCAATGGGCAGCCGCACTGCGTCACGTCCACATTATCCGCGTACTAAGCCCCGATTCACAAAGGAATTCTCTAGACAGAGCCTATTAAAGTAAGGACTGGTCTACTCTTTTAACTAAGACTACTCTAATATAATACTCCTACGTAGTAAGCTTTATCAATACACACGAAAGACCCTTCAAATGCCTCGATGCAGCTAAGCATGCCCTAGCTCCTCGACAAGAAGGAGATAGGTCAGATGATCAAGATCCCTCTTCCCCGCTAATGCCCATTCAGGTTCGAAAGCCCAGAACGGGGAGAACGGAGGGAGCGAAGCAAGACGATAGCCCTCCGTCAACACCTAACCACACTCCGTGGGAGCCGGGGTGCTCCTCTCACCCGCTGGTCATTAACGCGGAAACTAGCCGTCTCGATAAGCAGACCTGCCCGCCTCCAGCCACCCGTGACGCGGCAACCCCATCGTCCTGGGACAATGAAATAGATCCTCCACTTTATTATGGGCCGGTGAAAGAAATGGATGACGACGATTGACTTCGGACTTGGAGGGCTACTCCGGCCGGCCATTGACGACGAGCAACCCCGCCAGCCAAGCCAAGGGTAAACCAGCAAGGAGACAAGAAGAGGGTCTCGTAATGTAAGGCCTTGCGCTCAATGTGAGACTCGTTCCAAGCCCTCATCTTCCAATATTGTTTTCGGATGCTATCGCCTAGCATTCGGGGCCTTTGGAGCCAGGGACCTGTGTTAGTTTATTGTATTGATAGGTCCCTCTGGCGCACGCGCGGTTCAGGCTCGGGGCTGAGGGGCGCTGACCTCGTGGGGATTCCTGAAAGAGCAGAAGGGCCGGTCGACTCGCCGCCCCGTATTCTCCTAACCTTGTCGCTAAAATTGCTCTGGGCACTTCGTAATGTCGACAACGCGCTCGAAACTCTTTAGGTAGGCCTAGGTTCGACTGCCTGTGGTGGGACGATGCCGGGGGAGTTTGTGGCATAGCACGGGTTGACCTTGATGACGGTGCCCTTGTTCATAGCGATTCCATCGTGGCCGGAGACTTCAAATCCTCCCAGCCTATACTCAAGATGGGATAATACATTTTCGGATGTATGAAGGATCAACTGACACGGAAATATTTGAAGGTTTTATTGAAGAGCTTCTTCCATACTGCGCCAAGTGGCCAAACCCCAAATCCGTCTTGATTATGGACAACGCGTCGTTCCATCACTCGGAGAAGATACGGCAGCTGTGTCACGATGCGGGGGTGGTACTACTCTACTTGCCCACCCTACTCACCCGACTTGAACCCGATCGAGGAGTTCTTCGGAGAACTTAAAACATACATCAGGCAAATTTGGGATGAACATGAGGGCTTCATCCAGGCCGATTTCGTATCGTTCTTGGAAGAATGTGTAATAGTTGTAGGAAATAGAAGAGCAAGCGCTAGGGGTCATTTCCGGCGCGCCGGCATCTCCTTTGATAACTGATCAAAATAAAGTATGCTTCTCTAACATGCTACGCTAAAAAAGCAAAACAAGTCACATCGTTGCCATTACGGGTTGTAGTAAGCTAGAAATGCCTTCACGTCCCGAACCCAGCGTCGCGCTACTCCCTCCAATATGCCTCGCTCAATATAGTACTGAGGACCGGCCTCTTCGTGGACGAGTTCAAGGTCAAAAACCTCTTTCCAGCGTCAAGTTACAAGCCAGCTCATATTGCTGCTTTTGGTCTTGACTTCTAACTTTCGAGCAATGCCAGGTACAGTAAGCCCTGACTGCGTCGTCCCGCAGTCCGGGTATGCTGAGAGGAGACGACGGCTGTGATGATAAACCGTCCGTCAGATCCGTGAATTTCTTCGAGCCAGCTACCAGCGCCTGGCCGGGATGAAGTGGGATGTAATTATTAATAACCATTGGAGGATGGCTAGCTGGGGAAATGCCAGCGTCCTGCTGGTTCCGTCTACGGTTTGAATACTGCTGTTCCTCGGCGTAAAGCTGCGTGCGGATATCTTCAGGAACATCGTCGTGTGTCTCTAGTCTGCCGCCTCGTTGGACAAATTTAACAAGACTTCTCAAGTGGTGGCCCATGAGCTTATAATGCTTCTTCGTATCAGAGTCTTGCCAACAGTAAGGTCCGCGGTCGCATGGAGGGCCTGGGCATCTCAGAAGGTTATAAACCCGTCTCCAGGCATCCGGTCCACCGGAGGCCGCTTGTTCCGCGTCGAGCCTAGCGTTCCTTTCTGCAAGCTGAGTAGCGGTCGCCCCACGTCCAGCATTACGGGCGGTTTTGCCACTCCCTACGTAATTAAACGTAATATTGATCCTTAGTCTCTTACCGATGCGGAGGAGGTGGCTCCATGCTTGAAGTTGCTATTTTCTTCATCCTATCATCATTACTGTACTATCATCGTAAATAATGTTTCTTTCTCTCCAGCCCCCTTCCAAGTGGCGGCCCCAGCTGTGGCATCACCCTCGCGCGCTGATGAGACTGTAGATGGTGCCAAGGAATAGCAAAGATGACGTCCCTGTATAGGCAAATGACACGAGTTCGAGATTGTGGCTGACGATGTCTTGTGTCGTCCGGCGGGTGGTGAGAGGAGGGGAGAGAGGGCCGGCACTCGAATAGGGCACTGGTCGATGTCGGCTTGCTAGTAGAAGCTGAACCGACTATTTCTGGGGTGTGTGGGCGGCGAAGTGGAAGTGAAAGACGCGGGTACTGGAGAGGACTCCGTATCCCACTGGAAGCGTTTGATCTCCGAGTGCGCTCCTCTACCTCCGACCCCTACGGCTGCTCCGATGGCGACAAAGTATCGGGCAAATTATCGCCGTCGTCGGCTTGGGAGTCGCTGAGAGCATTCGCCGTTAGCTGATCATCTTCGCCCTCGGCGCTGGGGATTTGCAGCGATGCCTCTCATTAATCGTTGTAATATGCACAACAGCTTCGATATACAGCCGATTCTCAGCCGCGAACACAATTCCGGGAGGGATTTTGAATGCACTATCCCTCCCGAAGTCACGATCCACGCCGACCATCTTCACCCTCACCTGGCCGTCCGAGACGCTGCAGACCCTCGTACTATGCGCCTCGGCGCCCCACGTCCTCTTGCTGTCCGGTTTGAGATGGATTGTGGTGAAATTGATTCCATTGGCGATGGGGACATCTCGGTCGACTGTTTGGGAGGCGGAGTATACAACAACTAAGCTAGAAAAAAAAAATTAGTAATAGCACGGCCGTCGGCAACCAGAATGGGGAATGGGGTGTCACCGTTTCTTGGAATCATCGAGTCGGAGATGGACGAGAAGGTGTAAACAACACCTCCCTCCTCACCTTGGAGCAGCTGGTAACTGAGAGCACGACCCCAAAAGTCTGTGATGGAAGTTTCGAATCCGGCTTTATCCTTGGAAGAAACTTGGGACAGTATATCGCTCCAGTACTTGGCGGTGTCGAGGACTCCGATTATCGCCGTGGATGGCGGCCCAGTGAGAATAGAGTCTTGGAACTGCCAAACTTCTTGTCGTTCTGCAGCGACGGGATCGTGGAGAAGTTGTTGCCGAAAATAGTCCCTACAAGCCAACCACCGCCCGACAAGCCCGCCAAGTACGTGCTCGCCTGGAGAAGTCCAGAGATTCCTTCGTCTCCGCCCGTTCGTCCGTCAGCAGCAGTGATGAAACCCGCACCGTTGAGAAGCGCACGATATCCGCCGCCAGACGCCACAATCGCTACCCTCGGATAGGCGTTGTCCTTCTGGAGATACGAAGCGTAATCGAAATTGGCGACATTCACACGTTTGAAGAAGTTGTTTAGCGCAATCTTAGTCTTCGGGTCTCGAGCTTTCAGCCAGTCCGTTTCCTGCGTCGACAGAGATAACCCCTGGCGCACCACCGGGCGTGAGGACGGACAGTCGATGACGGCGGGGGCATAGCCTTCCGATGGAGAGTCCGGCGCTGCGCGTGGTAGGTTAAGGCGATCATCGTGAGGTTCGGATGCGCCGGAAGATATGAGCCCCGCGCCGAGCGCGAGCACGGTGCTGAGCTTCATGCTGCGCAATGTTAAAGCTTGCCTAATCGAGCGATCACAAAGGAAATAAGAGCCAGCTGACCACCTCTTGCTTTTCGCTAAAGGTAAGGAATATAGCGAAAATGGAAGGGAATGTGAGGTTAAAACTCGGATTCCAGAGCTCAAGGATGTTTAACGTCCATTCAGTGGAGCTAGGCTCGTGCTTGACGCCAAGTCTGAAACGTTCAATAAAAAATTAATGGGCATACGTATCATCTTATAACATTGACACCTACACGCTTGATGTGGTGTCTGGATACATATTAGAGCAATTTACCAATCTAGCAATCTAGATCTGTTTTGATTACATTTTAACCAGTTTTACTATAAATTATTTCGCAGTTAAATTACTTCTAGAGATATATCAATTCAACAATCTAAGTAGCTGGTGCTGTGGCACTTCTTCGAGGACACACCGCATGGCGACATCACAACGGAGATGCTAATATCTATTGGGGCCACGTGGCAAAATACTACACCCAACCCCTCGCAGGGCGATCTTGCGCCATAGCGAGCAGCCCGGCGACTATGTAGGGGTCGTAGTCGGCGTTGGCGGGGATGAGCAGCTTGAAGCCCAGCGCTTGTAGCCGGTCCACCGGCTCGTTCGGGGTCCTACAGGAGCCGAGAGCAACTCGGTAGTCATAACTAGACGCCAATGTAGGTGAGCATCGAGTTCTTTCGCGTCCCGCTCTTGAAGTCCAAGTTGCTCTTCAGGCTCAACCCGCTTCTAGCCACTCCGGCGAACACCCAGGCAGCCTCAACGCAGTTTACTAGTATGTAAGGGATAAATAGTGATTATTGAAGATCTGAAATTTCCTCCGTTTCCAGCCCCTAATTACCTTCCTTAAATAACCACCGATTTCCACTTAGTTTCCACTTTTTACATGTGGGCCAGCAAGTCTACGGGCACATTCGTCACAAATGATAGGGTTACGGCGGCCGTAAAAGTCACCACTACCCCCCGATCGGCCCGGCGCTTGAGGAGCCGCTCCATCAGGACACTGTAAGGGTATCCAATGACCTTCGGGACGAACACGAGCCTTGAAAGTCCCCTTTGAGGTGCTCTGCTTGTTTATGGTCTTGAAAGTCGCCTTGACGGTCGCGTCCGACTTTGATAGGTAGCTGGAAAAGTCGACGGGCGTGCTCTGATGCTCTCCGCGTCGTGTTCCTTTTATAGTCGATAACCCACTCCAAAAGGATCGGGTTAGGCGCCTTCCGGGCGCGAATGATCTTGTGCAGCTAGAAAACGGTTGATCAATCCATCTCCCTTGCCTTATGAGAAGAGCAGAAGCCAGAACTCACATCAGAAGTTAGTGCTGGATCAATCTCGGAGTCAGGCACTTGGGCAGGACGGTCAATAAATGGATATTTGGTGTTCGGATTGAATTGTCTGGGAAAGTCATCGCCGGGCAAGTATGATCTCTCGGGCCCTTGGCCCAAGCTGGTTCATGGTGGCGGCTTGGCTGAGAATTGTGGTGTTGGAGAAGACGGTACTGATGATGGCAATCGAGGGCCGTTGACCGAAGAGTCGGTCGTGATTCAGCTCCTGAAACGGTTTGCTATCGACTGCTGCTGGGAATCACAAGCTATGAGTCCGACAGTGGAATGTATTGTCCAAATCGATGTCCGTGTAGGTTAGGCCTAGGTGGTGGAATAATGTGTTGTACCACTAAGAAATAGACAAGATATAAAACCTATTGGATAAAAAGTGGCAGTAACTTATATAAAACGCTATTAGTAAATAGGGGAAAATGTATAGGTAAAAACGGCTTTGCTTATATACGTGTTAGTTCTATATTTTCCATATCCGCGTCGCCCATTTCAGGAATCCAAAATCGTACTTTTCCCCGAGCTGCCTGCCTGGTGCTACATTTAGGGAAAGTATAACAGAAGCCACCACACATATAATAGCCACTCAATCTAGTGTTAGGGAGGCTAGTCATTTGGATTGATGCTGACTGAGAAGCCCGGGGAGGGCTCAGGGGTGTCCTTCACCGCAGCTTCTTACGGCAGTTCTGCGTCTGGCCTGGATAGAGCCCAGGATCTAGGGCAAATACAACTAAGCATCTCGGGCATGCATGGTGATTATATGGGAGTGGGTAAGATGGAAGACTCGCGGAGAGGAATCTCTGCCCCTCCTCATCAATAGAAGAACTAAAAAAATATAAATAATGAAATATAAAGACGTTCTAAATAACACCTAATATCTGGTTTAAAAGTATGAACTACAGGAATTAGAAAAACAAATTACTTGGGAAATAATATATAATTTACCGGGGGAGGGGGAAGACACCCCCGAGCGTCTACCATAGAACATGACCAGATCATGTATTACCACTTCACTGAGCATGAGCTTCTCCTCAATTTCGTCGAGGTAGCAAACCCATTGTCAGCACTTCCTGCTTGCCGTTCTTGGAAGTAAACTCGATGGTGGCTTTCGAACCAATGACTATGAATGATATTAGCTAAACATCGGGAAGTAGTTCTAGTTAGTCTTACAGGCCAAAGGACTGTTCTTCATTTTCATAATCAGCTGCCCGGATGGACTCTCAGCAATGGCAGTCGCGTGCAGAGAAAAGACCTTATGGGAGATCGTGAAAAGATGGTTATTGGCTATATCGGAGACCTCCTTTCTGCCATGTAGCGAGGGCGCTTTACCGCGTATTTTGAAAAGGGGCGACCCATTAGCCAGCTTGACCTCGAAGCTATCAGGAGACAGCGAGAAGGCTTTCTCATCCACGATAATAGTCTCCATGTGCGGAATGATAAATTGTTCGAAGATGCCAATCGGCCCTGGCGTGGGAGTTAAGGTTTGCATGGTGTGCTGAGTTGGTCGTAGTAGAAGATTGCAAGACATGGCCATCTCCAAGCCTTGTCACCCTAGCAAAGTGGCGACAGACAATGTACAACTGGGATAGGTCCTTCTCGGCTGCTGAAGATGGCGTCCTACTTGACGATCTCGCAAGAGAGATGGAATCCTCTCTAGCTACAGCCGCTCTCCCAAATCCGGCTTCGGTGGAATTTAGTTTCTCTGGCGCCAAGGATTACTCCATATGGCACTGCCGTACCAGAAACCTAGAGACCATTTCCCCTAGGCGCTAGGAAGCGACAATATGGAGAGTGAGGAGGAGAGGAATGATAAGGGGATTTCTTTTTATAACGCCTTGTCTTTATTCGGTATCATTTACATTTACATATATGTATACGCTATCGAGCAGTTGACTTCTACCTGAGCGCTTCATGTCAGCCAGCCATCTTGATGTCCGTTGGCGACCTACAACAACAGCATTTCCAAACCACTATCTTGTGCATCCCGTCCCCTAATTCTAAGTGCTTTCACACCATGGCAAGCCCATCTAACCCGCGAAAGAGGTGCTTCAAGTGGATCGTTTCGACTTGCGTTTTAGGGAAGTAAGCAATTATCTACGGTCGATACGTTTTTCTCGGGGGTTTATTTCTGGAAGTAATACAACTATATTACCCTTACGCTCACCTGCTCCGGGAGCGGTCTCCATCTAATTAGGGTACACTACTTCGTAAACGATCCGAAATTCAAATGACCACAATAACAGCGCACCGGAGGCTGTTTTGCGCTAAATGATTTAAGCCATATGAGAACCATGAGGGGAACGGGAATGAGGCCTTATTCCAGGTCTTTCCCAAACAAACTACAAAACATTCCCAGCCAGCTCGTGCACGCAGATATCGGGATTCAGACCAAGAGTAAGGTTCCCCCCTTATTGATGCGTTTAAGCAATGGTGGACTAGTATGTAGTAGAGGAAGATGAGCCTCTAGGCATCATGTACCTTAGATAGGAATCCCAGATTTCCACCCCTATTACATCCATGCAGGACGGGTGCGTGGAGGCGTCGCCCCAGTCCTGCCGGAGTTGAACTCGATCTTGAGACTCCGCAGTTGCAAGGTAATGTGTCCGCGTCGGACTAGAACAAAGAAGATAACGGGAGGTAACCGAACAGGCCGGGTCGCCCAAAAACAAGCCAAAGAGAGACGAAGACGGGACTAAGGACCGGCCTCCAAAGCGTCCGAGACTTGGCAAGCATGCAACAGCTGAGGCTCCATCCGAGCCAGCAACAGCTGAGCCAACTGAGGCCCCACCCGAGTCAGCGAATACCTGGGTGGTAAATGTTTTGAGCATTGTTCACAGGAAGAGCCAAGCTGCTAGGAAGAGCCGGGCAGCAAGAAACAACCAAGCAGCACCAAGCATTAGCATCAGAAACCTCGGCCCGCCCATACAAACCACCAAAGCCAGATGCAGCATCACCATCGTGGACAACTCGCCCTGGGTGGAGCATGCTCCTCCCGTGGCCTATTGCGAGAACCGTCCCTGCACTATCGACACCTTCCAGAATACTAGGACACAGTCTTCCAGGGCAGGGTCACGACACAAGCCTCGAGGTCCCTAGAGAGGATGGCTCGTACGGTTTAGCGGACAAGTACCGGGTGGACGTCGAACTGGTCGTTGCAGGCTTTGAGTCGACGCGATGTTCAACGCGGTCCCCGCCCTTAGTATACATTCGAAAAGCTCCTAGAGTGCGCGGATCGTGAACGGCTAGACGATTTGGATCCCTCCTCGTCCCAGGGCGTAATCCACTTGTTGGCAACTCCGGGCGTCCACCAGCGCGACCAAAAACTTACAGTACTCCTGGATAAGGGTGCAGATCCAAATCTCATACGGTGGAAAAAGACCCCTAATCTTGTGGCTTACATTCTGGAGAGACAGGTCGACGCCGCACTCATCCTGCTCAACAAAGGCGCCGACCCTAGCCTATTGACAAAAGAAGGCATGGATGTAGCACTCACCGCAGCTTCCCGCGGGTGTACTCCGATTCACGAGAAGATCAAGGCTCTCAATCTGGTAGATTTCAACTGGTCCCGGACATGCGTATCACATTTCACGATTATCCATCCTGGTGGCGCACGAGTTACGAGCACCGCGTCTAATTGCAACGCACTCCATCTCGCCGCTTTTAACGGACACGATGTTGTTTGAAAGCCCGCACCAGAGACGGCAGCACCCCCCTTCACACTGCCGTGAGGGGCAGCCAGGCGCAGGCGGTCAAGCTGCTCCTCGAACTTGAACCCCAGAACAGCAACCTGGAAGATAACGAGTTCATGACGCCGTTCATGTATGCGTTGAGGATTGGTTTGGAGACATTGTTAAACTGTTTGTGAACATTGGCCCTTTGAGACCGAGCCCACAAGCAGGACCCATGTCAGAGGCAAGACCATTCCGAGCACGTCTAATAGGCGAATCGAATCAGTAATCGGACCCGGGGATCTCTTGCAGTGTCAAAATTTACTGGCGGTGACATCGATCGAGGACTTTTATGAGACAGAGGCGTAGGATACGAGGGGATAAATATTCGACCACCAATACTATCTAATCATCGATGTTCAAGTTTGCAATAGTGATCAGAAAGGAGCGTTCCAAAAAGTCATCACTATCCTCACCGCCTACGCCAGTCTCACCGTCCCTCACCGGCGAGGCAGCACAATTTAAAAGCTTTACTCCGGTAATTACCCTTTTCGACAATTTGCTTTGTTTTAACTAGATACATGGTGGAAAGTTTATATAGGCGTTCCCTTCCAAACTGCGCCTTACAATTCGGACTGGTCAACCCCCTCCCACCTAGGTATGGGGAACCGGGGTTGCTCGCCCCCACTGAAAGACGTGGGATAAAGTACTGCGCTCGGCCAAATTTCCCGCCCGGGAGCCTCTATGCCCCCGGCGTCGGAATTACTAGATTGGCTTTCCTCTAAAACCTTCAGGAGGTCCTGGATAGTTGCCAAGTCTCTAAGAACAAACAGAGTACGTTAGTCAAACAGGGCGATCCTAGGCCCCCCGGCGCAAGATCTCACCGACTCACCCGAGCGGTGACGCAAGGCCACCTCTTAGAGTTCGAATAATGCCCAACAAGACCAAGTTGTCCGTGGTATATCCAAGTTCTGAAGCAACTTCGCCGCGACAGTAAGGGCAAATAAAGGTGTTGGAAAACCACTTCTTGATGCAGTGGTCGCCAAAGACGTGTTTACATTCAGGCACCCGAATCGGTACCTCTTTTACGCCCTCAGGTGTCTCCGTGCCAAAATCGTTGTAGCAGATTATACATTCTAGAAGAGATCAGCTTATATATAAGCCCGCTTAGGGTTGAGAAGGACATACTCCTTTCCCCATCAGGCAACGTATCGCTGTCGACAATTTCCAGACGTGAGATCGCAGATGGTGCCGCCATCCTTTTCCTTTTGACTAGGCCGCGGATAGTTTGAGCTGCACGTCGCCGCCTGTTGTGGTCTGGTTTGGGACTCATGAATCCTGCTTCAACTAGACGTTTGACTAAAGCGTCCGGGTTGAGAGGCGACGTGCGCACATCGCTATCTCGATCACGTTTAGAAGGGTGCTTCGCGGCATGTAAACAGGTCGGTTGGCGGTGTAGGAGTTCCGGGAGCCCTATAGGGGCGTCCCAGGCGTGTCTCGCAATTTCACGCTGGCCTGCTGGCATAGCCGCAGACAAAGACAATCAGCTCAACACAGCTTCTAGAAGTCGGAGAGGACTACTACTTACAAACCTGATAGTGATGCTGGGAACCGGGAGACTCGAAGCTCATTCTATCCACAAAGTTGCGAAACAGTTGAGAAGAGGAAGAATAGGCAATGCAGGGCCGTTCCGGCCGTTGGATTTGGTTCTGGTGCTGGCGCCATGGCTTGGGGTGGTGACGAGGACGGTGTAAGCGTCTCGGCCGAGGAATAGAAGTAGGGACAAGATGCGGTGGTGACTGTTGAGTTCGGCCCCGGGACTGGGTATTGTAGTGCGCGATCAGGTCGAACTGGTGCTGGAATGCCGTAGGAAATTGGTGGGGTAGCGGGCCGGGAACGGATGGGTGTTCACAGGCCACAAACCCTCGATTTGTACCGTACGGAGGGCTAGCAGAGAGGTGGTTGAAATACTCCATCTTGAGGTAGACAGTGGCAGCAGTCGCAGCGGAAGAACTTGAGAAAGTTAGAAAGCTGCTTCTTGCTTAGATATACCCAGCGTTATTGGGGAATATATTATGAGGGCACTGTTAATGCGGCGCCAACGCAGGCCAACGCGAGGTCCAGTCAGCCATGATCCGCCAAAGACGACGCCTCTTGGCTTAATATGATCGACGCGTTGTACGGACGACTGACTTCAACTTCGTCGCGTCACGTTTTTGTACAAATGGTTGGATCAGCGCGCATGAGAGAAACATACTGTACATTAAACATATACAAAACTATATACAAAACAAAGTACATATACTAATACTGTACCAGTCTACTCTAACACTGCAAATAGCTTTTAGGCAGAAATTTGTTATACTAGGATTGCGCGTAAGAGGGACTGGCCACTCTAGATACCACCGGGCTCTACTCTGCAGAGCCCAGCCCCTCTATATGACAAAGCGGTGTGGGTGCCCAGTCCAACATGTAGGCGGTGGTGGAATGAAGAGAATATTACCTAGACTGACGTGTACGTCAACAGAGAGAAGCAGAGACTGAGCCAACGGCGAGGACGGCCTCATGTCAAAACCAAGCAGAAAGTCCAAACCCTATTGGAAGTTGGATTCCTCAACTCTTCCAAATCCGCTCGCGCACTCGGGACGCGATCCCTCTTAAGACATCTCCTGTCATTTGGTCACGGAATCTGTTTAACAGACAAGCATGATTGGACTGCAGACGATATGGGGAGGTTGGGACACACTCCCTAAGATGGTATGTTGTCTTTTTAAGAGCCGGGAGAGGGTCGTAGAGGAGGGTTGAGTTGGAGCCTATTTTGCGCGTTTCTCCACCCCTACACTCACCTTCGTTCGAGACCTCGTCCTGCTCGCAACTCCTGCACCGGGCGGGTCGGCTCGACGGCCACACCGGTGCCCCCTTGCGTATCACTGTTTTCGATCACGAATATGGACTGGACGCGATCGCCGCCAAACGCGTCGGTCCACTGTGCACGCCCAAGGAGAAGTCAATGGAATCAATGACTTCCCCCCCTACTGTACTTCGTGGCATTTGAAGAGATGATAATTACTTCTTAGGCCTGAGCGTTTCGTGTCTCTACGAGTGCACGATTCTGATAGGCTGACACGAGGCGAGCTCGATTTTACCACAAGAACCCAAAAAGTCCTCCCCATCGCCGGCCCAACTTCTTCCCTTCCCCCTCTCCCTTCCCGGAAGATGCGGTGAAAATGACCGAGAGCGAGGTGTTCGATTCGGTTTCCAGCCCTGAAGAGAGAATCCGCGATAGCCTCAAAAAAAAGGTGTCCAGTAGAGGACTGTTAAAAAGAGGTCGAGGAGATATAAGTCGTCATCGAGAACAAGAGTACGGTCACAGACGACCGCAAATATTGGATAGACAGAGGCTCTATATATCATTGATGGGTTGGCAGGGTAGAATGTTTGTCGTTATGGACTCCAGCGCCCAAGGAGCAGTTGCTTTAGTATCATCAGGCAAGTTCTAAAGTTGTATATGAAACTGCCAAGAAAGAACTATTTCAGGGGAGTCCATTTTTAGCCTGCCTGAACTCACAGTGCAAGATATAAGTGGGGGTAGTCTGATGCTGTCGGCAAACACACTTAAGCCCTACGGAAACACCTTCCACTAGTCCAATCAGCCGACTTAAAGATACAAGGGAGATTTCGTTATCCCGAGAAGTGAGATCGGCTAGACCTAGTTATCTAGGGGTCGAATTGAGGCTTGGAGCTTCGCTCTGTTTTATCGTACTTCCACACCTTGCTGCCCGTAGACGGTTTCGTCTGGTTTCTGCTGTTCCGCTTGCGTAGGTCGAGGAGTGTTTGGGTAATATGCCATAGAGCCGTAGCTAACTGGCGCAAGCTCTTCCGGGTCGACCAGTCCCTCCAGAGAAAGCGGGAAGTCGAATTCTTATGTCAGGTTATCAAATAAAGTTTGTTCGGGAGTGGCAGATTCGGCGCTGAAATCGATATCGAATAGAGCTTGATCAGGCCCACTAGACTCGAGGCGTTTGACTGTGTCCGTTTCTAGCGGAATCCTAGTTTCTTTTTCTCCCCCGCAATCGTCATGATATATGTATATACTCGTATTTTAGCGTCGTGTTACATTCTAAACAACACTTACCGAACTTCAAGTCTATTAAAATACCATTAACACCAGGGGCTGAGCAAGGTTCGGAAGCGGATTACGTGAAAATCGGTGTCGTTCGTTATGTTGTGATATATTTAGTCACAGTCCGGACATTTATATGTCTTCGGCCAACGGGGCGGGTGTTTTGCAGGGGTGACCACGGTTGGACTTGCGATCTTCACTTTGGGGGCCGAACCCGGGAACACGATAGGACCACTGGAGTCAGAGCCGCTCCAGACATTGATGGCGCACGAAACCCGACGACGAGAAGCAATGGGAATTGTTAAACTCGGTGTCCGTCTGAAGGACATACTATATGCGCGGCGGAGATTCGCAAATTTGGGACTGTGAGGCTCACCTCCCTTGCTGGACGATCCCATCGCCGAGGGTCAAATACTAATAACCCTCAGTATTAATATAGAAACGGTGGTAAATATAGTCTAATATACGAAGTATGTACATAAAAGAATATCTCTTTTTTTTTTTTTTTCCCATAGAGGATTTAGGATTCTTAAAGCAATAGACATCTTCTAAGACTACCTTCAAAATATTTTAATCCTTACCCTGGCTACGTTTCAAATGTTGATCGGTCTATCCTCAGGTAGTTTCGTTGTCAACTCGAACCCTTGATTTGACAATAACGTTACTTAGATGGGTAATAATATTCCCTCTTTAAAATATTTTCCTAGCTCCTACTTGCTCTATACTCGGCATCGTCTACTACTGCGGTGATATATACCGACGTAGATGCTCCTTTGCCTATCATTCTTCCGGAGAATTTGTTTCAGTGTTCCCCGATCCTTCGATGGCAAAGAAGGTCGACGAACGGAAGAGAGGATACCGTGTTCGTGTTCTATTGCGTTTCATTAGCAGGCGATTCTCCAGGGATATGAAGACAAATAATCAACTTACGCCGATATTAAACTCGATAATACCAACCGACTTAAGGAGCCCCCAGTTAAGCTATATTACCTTCCAGGTCACACCGAACCCGAAGCAGGGCCACGGCGGGGACATCGCGAACATCACAGAAGGGAAAACCCTCAGAGAGAACTGAAGAAGAACTACAGAGAGCTCGCCGGAAGCCCGGGGCGAAGCCGGAGCAGAGAGTCACAGACACTGCGAAGAGGCTACGGCGGGCGGAGCACTGGTCTAAGAGCAACGCTAGAGAAAGGACCGCAATCTAGAGAACGGATGAAGGAAAGAGAGGTATGCACGTAGAGAGGTATATAGGGAGGCCGCCGCAACGACCTTGGGAACTGACAGCACACTGTTCCCTCTCACTCTGTACGCGACGACTAACCCTACATCATAAGATGCCATTACCATAAACAACATTTATCTATCTACCATTACCTACAAGCGCAACCCCCACCCACGATGGCCCGCAAGTCTACCCGACCAACAGATACATTTAACTCGTGCCGCAGTTATTAGTGGAACCTGACGGTAATATCGAACGAGGGGCAAAACTGCACCACCTTATCGTCGAAGGCATATGAGTAGGCATCAGGACAGGTAGATTTAAACCAAGGATTACTAGGAGAACAGTGCTCTGGACGTTGAAAAACTCCCCTGCAGCACAATGCATCTGAACAGTCAGATAGATAACCTATAATATTTTCTTCCCCCCCATTATTCATCGAAATTAAGTTCGACGCGGGGCAAGTGTAACTGCAATTAGACATCCCCAGGTATGGCGGAGCGGTGCAAGATATCACACTACAACTTCGTTCAGTCGGAATGGCCGACATCCTAATAGTATATCCATCGACTGATCTCGGGTTAGTCAGTTTGAGAAGAGAATATGGGTTTTTCTCAAGACGCACCAAGACTAATATCGTAAATAAGCTGTTGTGAGTTGGCTGTTGCCTCAAATAATGTTGTGTTCGACGACGAGCGACTGGTGGGCCACTGATCCGCTTTGTTTCGCATGTGGCGCAAAGTTCACCCCTGGCAGTAATAGCGGCCCGCCCAAGTTCAGCCTCAGCTGCCAGCGAAGAAACTTTACGCGCGAGAAGTCGGGGAGTGACGAAGCAGCAACTAGATACCAAGGAGTGAAGGATATAGAGGACTTTGGTTCATACTTCTTCCAGACAGGCGCTGGGGAGCAGCTATGGCAGTGGAAGTTTGGAGCCGACGAAGGGATCGACTCTAAATGTACTGACGACGACAACGACGGAAGGTGGATCCTGCTGGCGAGAAGGGAAGGAAACGTGAATATATGGGAAAAGTTGATGGAAGTATGGCAAGCCTTATTGTCCGTCCAGGCCGTCGATGCGAAGAAGCTGAGGAACTTTTACGACCACAGGCCCTCCCATAATATCTGGAGGGTTGCCACTCGAGTACCTTGGCCCAAGGGTATGAATTCAGTTGGACAGGAGTTACACCGCCTTGAAGAAGGGGGAGTACCTGGGAGGCCAGATCCACGACATTATATCTCTGTTGGAGCTTGTCCACACCAATAAGGAGATACTCAACCATCGCGGAGGATGGGAACATGCAAATCGCTACGCTTAGTTAAAGCGGAACCTTAGTCACTTTACTACTTCTAAACGTCTCAACATGTCACCTCAAGAGGGATCGAAGCATTGCATTTCGCAAGCGTCCGCTTTGAACGGTATTATTTGTCTATCTAGCTCCTCGCGCGTCTATGCCTACCGTCCAACCAAATCTGCAATCAGGGGTTACATCGCGGCCTCTCAAGCTTTGCTTCCCGATGTCGGCGCGATGCTGAAACAAACAGTGCCGACATCTGTATCGGAGGCTATCTTAAACGTGGGTTTATTCCTGTATTCCTCCTCGAGCCCGGCCAGCTTTTTAGCGAACTCCCTATTCGCTAGGACTTCGTTTTTCGGGTCCTCTGGACCTACCCAGCTCAGTTGACTGACGGTGATATGACATCTATATAACAAGAGCAATCTAACAATACATTATGTGGAGCTACACAACTTATGACGGTTACGATCCCATCCAACAATCTAACAAACGAGCCTAGCGGTCTGACAGCTTACGCCTAGCTGGCGAAGTCTGATGAGGGCCCTGTTTATAAAAAGCTCGCAACTGCTCACCCAATGTAGCATCATATCACTAACAATAATGGAAACAACTTTCGAATGTACAGTCGTGGGAGACGATACAATCTATTTACCGGACCAGTATGTAGACGCTCCCTTTACCTTTAGGTTTGAAGGCCTCAATCAATTAGATCCGAGCTGGCCCATGGAAACTAGATATATAGGAATAGATAGAATCCTATTTCCAGACGAAACTCAAACTCTCTCGCTTGATACCTACCCGAGCTATTCAACTCCTGCCCCATGTTATCCCTTTAACGATGATTCCGCACAGGCACCGCCAGCTATAAATATCGAAGCTCAGTACAGAATCTCACACAATTTTGATATTTCTAGCCTATCACCATCCGAACAGCTCGTTGTATGTCTTCGCCTGAGGCGAGTCAAGTGGGATGATATTGTTGAAGAACATGCCCGTAGATTCAGAAGAGTTTCCAAAACAGGCCTGGGAATGATGCTCTCCCGCTTGCGCCGGAAGTTCCCGGATTTAAAGGCCATGCTGGATAAACCTGGGGCGGCGGGAGGCACGCGGAAATGGACACTTAGGCAAAAGCTAAATTGGATTATATCACGGCATCCGGAGGTTCTCTCAGATGCACCGTTTACGCTTTAACGTTAATCAGCAGGATCATAGGAGACTGAGGGCCTGAACTAGGTTAGTCGCCGAACACAGCACTGCGGATGTAGTCTTATAGAGCCACTGCACCAGCTGTCCTTTTACAAAACTAAAATTGCCCTCCATGAAAGCAGCATATTTTGCGACGAAGTCACAGGCCACACCCAGCTCGTCTCTTGAGCGCCTGGAAACCGCAGGGCAAAGCACTCTTACCAAGTCCGGGTGGTGACGTAGCTGATACCACGTGCACGGGTTCCGGCGGGTATCGAGGTTCCGTAAGCCCACCTTGGCGGAGCTTAGGTGAGTCGATTTCATCTCTCGATAACGACGAGGAAGTCCGTACAGCCACCGCAAGCAATACATTTATCCTAAGATTATTAGATTATTATTAGATTGATCGATTCTGGTTCTCCACACGCGTGACGGGGTTGGCAGCTGTCCACCAATTCAAGCTCGTGTACCAGTTCGTGTCTCTCAAGCCAGGAGGGATAGGATGCCATAGAGAAAGCGGTGGTGCCATGTAATGACTGTTCAAAGAGACTAAGAAGTCCCCGCCTTTGTGTCACGTTGACAGTCTTCTGAGGCCCCCTCTTCTTTCACACAGCTCGTACAACTCGTGTACATGATGAAACGCCGCTCGGTGCTGTCGTACGCTTGTCCTTGTCTGGCAGAGGAGAGAACAGCCCTTCGATAAGGCTCTGATTCAGAATCTGGCACAGTGCCCACAAATTTTATGTGAGGCGCGAGGTAATCAAGCAACTGTCATAGATGTTTAGAGATGGCCGGATTTGGGTTGAAGATAAGCTCACCCTGCGCGGACAACGTTGTTTAAGGGTTTCCCATGTATGCTTGGTTTTGTTTCCATCGTTCCATTTCACTAGGAAATGCACTCCGCCTTCATTAAACGCACCGTCAATCTCAAGCAGAGTTTCCCAAGAACCGTAAGGCAACCTCAAACGTTTTGTTTTCTGAAGTGACTTTTCAGAGCTTTCTTTCATGCGTGATATTCGGGGGCGAGGCTTTGGTGCTGTCTGTGGGGTTTTAGAAGTCTCAGCCACTCCTCGCGGTTTTCTTGCTTTTCTATCAGGATTCCGACGCGGCATTTTAAGCGCAAGTTTCGTGATCTATTACCAGGACTTTCCCCTTTATATACATCATTTCATACATATACGTTCACTCACTACTATAAAGTCTGGCCAGATGTTGTTAGATGATCAATCTAACAATCAATTCGGCCTAGTGATTAATTAAACAATCAAATCACTGGAAAGATCTAACTTCTGTTCAGTGTTCTAGAGCGTTTCGGACAGGTAAACCTACCAAGCATCTGGCAACCAAAGCTGCGTCTCCGTTTGCCAAGAGTAAACACAACTTAATCACCATTCTTACAGTAAGAGAATTCAGGAGGATGCTACGGGCATTGTGGTTCATTGTTAGATTGTTGAATTGATTGTTGGATGGTTAAATTGTTCGCAAGGTTGAATCGAAGGAATTCATGAGGGACCTGGACCAAGCCTTGGCCCAGCTCGCTCGGCCGGCAATTATCACACCCATCATCACCTAGACCGACAAATCCACTTCAACTCCCAACCCCATTACATTTCATACTTGAACCTCTCCTCCTTTGTTCCTGCTACAAAAATTACATAAATAGCACTACCACTCTCACCACAGCACCTAGCTGAACAAATTAAGTATTCCCAATTCCCATCATCCTATCCCCGATACATCAGTCTCTGTAAGATTACATGAAGACATGGCCAATATTGCATAGCCATTCGGGGATATCGAAGGTGAAGAACAACCACTCCCACCCCGGCCAACCCCCGTCCATATACTTTCAAAGTATACTAGAACACCAAGGTAACGTCCACCCTCAAGGACGTCGATACAGTCCGCATCCACCTCGAAGCTACTAAATATGTATCCTGGGATTACAATCATGGCCCTGCTCATGCAAGGGCTGGGCTCTACCCCGCCCTCAAGCAATCCGTCGAGCGACGGGTTCGGTAGAGAGCGAGGGGTGTGTCGTCTACCATGGTGAACGAAACGAGAACGAGGAAGCACAGCCGCTCCGAATGTAAGGAATGTAAGTGGTGGGTGTTAGTGAGGGAGAAGAATGATCAAGCGCTAGGAGATCAAGCGCTAGGAGAGCAGGCCGCAGGTTGCAGCGTTGGTAACGACAGATCGTATGCCAGGAGCTTCTAGCTCCTTGGAGGCAAGGCAGCTCTGCGGTCCATGGCGCCATCGGCAGGGATGGCATTGATGACGAATCCCTCATCGCCTTTGAAATGGAGAGGGAACAGCGCTCCCAATGTCACCTAATACACAATTTCCAACGGCTAGCAGCTCGAATCCAGGTCACGCGCACCCAGGACCAGGACAACCCATGGGTTCCCGAGGTGAACATAGCGACTGATAGCGACAATGGCATTCACGGTCTACTAGATTTTGATGATGAAGGCTCCGTGCCTGTTGAGGAGGAGGAGGAGGAGGAGGAGGAAGTTGATGACGATGTCATGATGGTGGATGGCGCGTCGCTCCTGGCTGTTTGGGCACAAGACTATACAGTAGATTGCCATCTAATAATCCAAGCATCATATAACAATCAATCCCAAACCAATCTAATACTCTAAGACTCTAGGCAATCTAACAATCAATAATCAATATAGCAATTACAAAATCCTTACTTGATTTAGGCGTAGATAGTAACCAGCTAGATTCTGACGGGAGCAGGGCTTGTATAAGGTAAGTGGAAGGGCTCCGCCGAAACTTTATTGAGCCAATAGACATGCCCGACTGGTACTGTTTTAGGTAATAATTGAACGACACGAAATCGTCACGGGTCTACGTGACCAGACATGAAGTTGAACAAATATGGCGGGGAGACAATTCTCGCATATCATGTTGAAGCCGATAACACGATCCGATGAAGCCCCTGCACCCCTTGCTCAATAGCCACTACACAGTTGCTGGCTTCATCTCTCGAACGGCGAGCCTGAATCAGAACAGAGCAAACCATAGAACGCGCCCAGAAGTCATTGGGAAACCAATTGCACCTCAATTCGCCTCATTCGTCGCGAGATACACCCCATGGATGGCCTACCTGTCGTGTCGTGAGGAATGTATTGACTTCGAGTGTTATTCGAGCAGGAACCTGGTCGAGTTCGCCATCGGACATGGTCATGTCTTCGGAAGATTGTAGGTGTCGAACAGAGGATACTTTCACACACGAAACAATGGAGGAACTGTCCAATATATTACTGGACTAGACCGAGAATGAAACCAAAAAGACTTGAAACTTGGAAAACTTTCTTCTTCTCCTGGAAGATCGCGGTCACCTGCGTTCTGGATGCTGGAGCATTGTGGCGCTGCCACAGACAATTAGTGCAGGACACAGCGGGAGGGGTTCCGTCTTTTAATGCAGAGAAGAAGAGAATATTACAGGCAACGCTGCTGGTACGACAAGCAACAGGTTTGCTTCCATCAAGTTCCTATACTAAAGGAGTATTCTTAGATGAGGAGGAAAGTTCCTCCGCCCCCGTCCTTGCAGTGACAGAACGGCCGGGGAGTGCTCGATCGATGATGGGATCGTAACGTAGTCCGGGGGGGGGGGGGAATGTATGGCATAAAACAAACGCGTCAGTCAACTCAGCAAAGCGGCATCAAGACCCCTTCCTAGTTCTTCTAATTCCCGGTACTTTGACTGAATCGAAGTTCCGAGCTAACTTTAGCACGGCAGTAAGGGCAGCTATCCTCTTCATTGAGCCACGACTTGATGCAGTGGTCGCCAAAAACATGTTTACAAGTAAGTAGTCGAAGCGGAGCTTCCGTATCACCCTCGGGCGTTTCCGTGCCAAAGTGATTATAGTAGATGATACAAACTGTTAAAAGTCAGCATGAGCTCATATAACAAAGGGCGGGGAAAGGTATGCCCTTGTCCTCATTAGCTAGCGTATTAATGTCGACGCTTTCCAGAGATGAGATAGCAGACGCCGACGCCACTCTCTTAACGTATATAGAGCCACGGAAGAGTTGCGCAGCACGTCTGTAGGTGGCGGTTCCATGACCCACGAGAGCCTCTTGAATTATACCTCGGGTCAAAGTGTCCCGGTGGAGAGGCAGCGCTGGCCCATCGCTTCCGTTCCAAGGGCCAGATCTAGTGTTCAAGAATTCACTTTGGTCTGGTGGCACAGCTATCGATGAAATTAGCTTGGGCCAGCTCGAACGAGAGATCAATACTTACAAGGCAAATTTGTCAATAGATTTGAGTGGCTTTGCAACAAACCGGAGGGACTATGCGACGACCGCGCCTGGGAAGTAGTTGGGATTCGGCTCCAGCGAGGCTGCTGTTGGGACACGAGCGAAGCCGGGGCGGTAAATGATGAGATGATGGCTCTCGCAGTTTGATGAGGCAGAGCTTGTCCGGATTGATTTCCTTGGAGGTGGGAAGGAGAAGAAGGAGAATAGAAAAGCGGAGGCAGCTATAGTGTTTAAAGTGAATTGGCTGTTGTGGATAAGCTGGATGAGCCATCGTCCGCGCGTACTTTCTTCGCTGACTAACTCTCTTGTGTAGTGTTATCTGCGTAACCGCCTACGCTGAAAGAGTCTTGTCCTATCCGTTCTTAAGACGGGAACTGTGGGACCAAGTCTTCAGTATATATAGGCTTCACTTTTCGACTGAGTTACCCTTCCTCTACTTGGCGACGTTGAAAGAGAACTACCCGGATCGACCCCAATTCTGCCTCGGAGTTTACGCTTCCTCGCTTACCACCGCTCTGGGACCTCTCCCAGACGCCGTCACCGTCGTTAGCATTGAGAGGGTTCAGGCCTTAAGCGGACTCGAAATAGTCCCCAAGGTTGGATATACGTCGGCGTAGCCATCCGTATGGCCCAGGCTCTCAGGCTCGGATGCGGCGACACGGCGTCTCAAAACCACGGCGATAACAACGACATTGTGGGTTCGAGGAACAAGCGCAAAGCGGAAGGATCCACGTCGGATCGGATCATCGAAAGAGAGATTCGGAGGCGTACAATGTTTAGCTACTTCATCCTCGATAGGCTGCTGGCCGTCGGCGACGATCGCGTATCGATGATTAGCTCGTCCGATCTTCGCATCCAGCTCCCGTGCTCCGAAGTTGCTTTTGATCTCGCGTCCGATGTGTACACTGGTTTTCTCAACGGGCCCGACGAGCTTTCGCAACAAGCAAACCGAATGTCCGGAGACGACGGTGTCCTTAGTAGGTCATTTAGATCCCGTGTCTGGTCTTCGCGGACAATCTTCTTTTCGTACCGGCAGCGTTAACAACCTGGGGCCTCGAGGCTTAACGTCGAAAAATGGGTGCTATATAGGTGTGAGCGATATAGCTTTTAGAAGTGTGGCAAAAGGCTTAAGTTCAAATTAGGAAGACTACCACTTCTAATTATCTGAAAGAAGTCTCGAAAGCGAAATGACGGAGTTGCAAGGTTCGGATATTTGAACGCGGTTGCGACAGCTGTAGCCCAATACAATGAGAATGGGGCTGTGCGGTGTGCTCGAGACGTGAACCCGAAGTCCAGAACTTAACCGGTGTTAAAAGTCGAAGGCGCTATCTTTGAGGAGCTTTCTTTACTCACCTACTTTGACAATGCCATGGAAGAATATCATTATACGGTCGAGATAGAACGGTGACGATATGCTGAGAAGAAAGTGTATCGGACTGACTACCTGAGGCGTGGCGGTCAGTGTCGAAGACTAATCGGAGGTGTCACGTTGAGGCTTACCTGAAAAACTGCACTGGCAACTTGATTCTCTGTATTCAATGGAACATGGCCAATGTCCAGCTCAACATACTCATATAACAGAATTTGAGTACCCGCCAAATTGTAAATGCTGTATATAGATGCGATATTTTCATGGTCAACCTTCCTTAGACTCTCGAAATCGGCATGGTAGATTTTCCTCGCAACTATAAGCTCTCCGTTTCTTTTCCTCGCCATGAGGCATGCGTCCTCTACGTTCGACAAGACTTGCATATGGGAGTAATCGTCGGTAAGCGGCTTACTACAGTATATAATGATAACTCGACTTAGTGGTGGCATGTTTTACTGCAAATATGTAGTGTGTGGAAAGGTGCAAGGAGCTGGGGAGTAAAGACAGGATATACCTCTCGTTATATAGATGGTGTTGTAGTTAGATTGCTACTGTTACCCTCGTGTTATCCTGAGTTAGGTGAGTATTATTCGGAGGTACATCTTGGTGCACTCCGGCGTGCCGGCAAATGTCTGTTCTATGAAATTTTCGTGTTCAAATTATCCTCGCGGGCTTTGCCCGTTTACAATTTGACACCTCCCATCCGTGTCGCGCGGCTTTAAGTTTCCACCATACGCAATCTGCCTTGCGTCTCTCTCATCCAGTCTCGCTCAATGATAGATGTGTTAAAAATCTATTTACTGCCATTATCGGCTGGTTTCTTGCTCGTACCAAGGTGACGCTTATTCTGTATCCATCGGATGCGAGAAAGCATTTTTCACTACTCCGAATTGATATCATAAAACACAGCCGCAAACTCTTTTGTCCCACCCCTGACAGAACACCCCGGCAGCCTCGGTCTGACTCGGCGCGAAAGAGACGCAAAGCGAAGCGAAAGGAGGAAACTGCCCATCAACTAGAGCGGAGAGACCGATTAAATTTGTCGAAGTACAGTATCGACCTCACGTAACAAGAGGGACTGGTCATATAACTGGAAAGTCTGCATGGCCAATAACATCATTAACTTGCACCCTCTCCTCACCAGGTTAAAGTTATTTTAGTTTAGTTTTAGCTATATAGAGCTGACTTTAAAGGCTTATTCCACTTAACCCCTTTATATAGTTTTAGTGTCGGACTTGTCATTAGGTCCAAGATAGTAGCAGCGCGTTTTCCCACTCGTTCTTCCACGAGGGAGAGTAAAGAGTGTGGCATCGCGGTCGAGATCTCAACTCTCGGGGCGGTGTTTGAAACCTCCTAAATACGAGGGAACGCCGAAGGCAGGGGGAAATAACAGTACGGCAAACAGAGATGCTACTAGCAAGGGGGCTAGTAAGGAAAATACAAATGCTGCCAATAAAGCCATCTAGTGATTGAGGATGCGTGCTTACAATAAACTTTAAGTTAAGCGGTTAGTTTGATCGAGATGATTATTATCGTGGGAGGAAGGCAACCTAAATACATGTCAATCTAACCTGATCCCCCGTGGAGGCGGGGGGTGTATACTCTGCTATATGACTCCAGGATGTGTCCTCCCTATTCAACTAGGCTAGGGAAATGAAGTATTACGAGTTGTGATGGATCTTCAAAGGCTGGAATATGTGGATTGTGCAACGCAAACAGGTCTATGCCGCCCGCTCACTGGAGTCCGATGGAGCCGCTTACTTTTCGCACTTCAATGCTCACTCCCAGCACTTTGAATGCAAGCGAAGCAGAGAGCGATGCGGGGAGAGTTGTGGCCTCCTGTTCAGCCAAAAGCTGTTGCCGGGCCCTTCTCGGTCATTATATGCTCACCCGGCCACCAAGTATGTGCCGCGTGCTCGGGGACCGGCATCTGGTGTTGTCCAGAAGCTTGATGAAAGGGTATCTTACGCGGATTCAACGAGGTAGATCCCGAAGGTCGCGGTTCAGGACATTCTGCGGCCCTGCGCCGGCTCAGCGACACGTCCGCTTTCCCCTTCCACTGGCTGCCTAGGGTCCTATATCTCTGATGGGGGTGAACCCAAAACTGTGAAGCTTAGGTCATTAGCGACCTCACAGCAGACGAGCCCCGGCGAAGGGCCTAGCGCACCCGGGCCGAGGACGCGGCCGACGGCCCCACGAGATCCGGCCCATCCATGGAGCCGGGACCTTGTAGCCAGCAAGGAAGATATTCTCGATGAGGTGCTCTTCGACATTGTCATCAGAAGCCTCGGCTGGGATGCCGGGGTGCGTGGCAGGGAGTCCAGTCGAAGCGTAGGCGCAACTGTCATCAATGGTAACAATCTAACCAATCTAACCAATCTAATCAAAGGTACCATCTTGAAGGTGTGATGACGCACGTTGCTTAGCGGCCCTTCATGTCAGAAGAACCGGTGTTACATGTACATCGTGTCCCGGGCATATCTTCTAACAATCTCACATGCGCGTCGGCTAGGTTGGGATTCTACAGGACGGCGGTGTTGCTGGTCGCGGTGACCTCAATACCCCAACGAAGGAGCAAGCCATGGCCGCCATGAGGAAACGCATATATAATGCGAATGCGAATGCCGAGAATCGAAACAACACTATGCCAGGAACCTTCTTCAAGAACATTTCTAGCACCGCTTCGCATGCTGTCGCCGCTCTGAGCAAAGCCCGTTTCGAGTCCCCCGGCGCTAAGAATAGGAACAGCATACCGAGAGAACCTAGTTTCAGCCGAAAGACCTCGATGTCCCAGAACCCCGACGACGAATACAGCCATGCTGTCAACTCGGCCTACTCTACTCAGCAGTCCGCTCACATGCTCGATCAGCCCGAGCCCCCTCGCAAGACGCAAAAGGTCACTATGACGCCTGCCAATAGCTTCGCCTACAACGGAAACGCTCAAGCCCTCGCTAGCGCATTCCCCGAGTCCCCTACCGAGCCGAACGAGCTGCCACACGATGGATTTCAACACTACGAGCTCTCGCCCAAGGCCGACCAGCGTAAGAGCACGTTACTAAGTCTCTTCTTAGACTCTGGCTCTTCTCCGGAGCACACCAAGTTCGACGAAATTATCAGGGGC
This sequence comes from Scedosporium minutisporum, assembly GCA_034774675.1. Taxonomy (NCBI): domain Eukaryota; kingdom Fungi; phylum Ascomycota; class Sordariomycetes; order Microascales; family Microascaceae; genus Scedosporium; species Scedosporium minutisporum. The sequence goes on from SJVG01000331.1 coordinate 27,621, forward strand.
ATGACTCCTCGCCAGCTAGATATGCCCATTGACAACCACAGCCATACTGTACTGCATTGGGCCGCCGCCCTGTCCCGCCTCACGCTTCTCCGAGCCCTCAGCGCCGCTGGCGCTAGTCCCTACCGTGTCAATGCATCCGGTTAGGGCCGTGGCGGTTACCAATTCTATGGAGCTCAACTCATTTCCCGATCTTCTAGACGTTCTCGGCGGAACTTTGGAGACGCGCGACAATGGGGGCCGTACTGTTCTCCACCACATCGCAGTGACCAGTGCCGTAAAGGGTCGCAATGCCGCCAGCCGATACTACCTGGAGAGTTTACTAGAGTGGATTGTTCGACAGGGCAGCGTGCCTAGTAGCTAGCAGCCCACAGCAACCAGCCTCAACGGTCTCAATGGCCATTCCAGCAGCGCCCCCATGGGCTCGCAGCAACAAGCCCCGCCCAAGATGGGATTGGCGAGGTTCATGGCGGAAATCGTAAATACCAAGGATAACGCCGGTGATACCGCACTTAACATTGCGGCCAAGAACGGAAACCGTAGCGTCATTTCGCAATTACTCGAAATCGGCGCCGATAACAAGATCGCTAACCGATCGGGGCTCTGTCTGCTTGATTTCGGCGTCGGAGTAGATGGTCCAACTGAAAATAGCATAAACGGCGATTTGGCCAATGATAGTAACAGGTTCGTTGGTAGTTCTCAAAGAAGCAAAGAGAGTCGTGATGAAATTATTCATTGTGTGTTCCCCCCGCCCAAGATTGGTTGATAATACTGAATATTCCAAAAAGGACTCAAGACTAGCAAACCACCCTCGACGGACTTTACTCACCCATACGGCCCACATCTAGCCAGCTCAGTGACACACGAAAGAGGCTCAAAGTGCTGCGGGCGGCCGTCAGACAACAACAGCTCGCGGGGCAGTAGGTCACCAACCTATCTCACGCCCGGGAAGGCGAGAAAGGGCGGTTTGATCCTGGCTTAAAGGGCGCCGAGGCCGTCTCCGCCTGGGAAACCAAACTCAGCGCCGCCGTCGAGATGGCCACCGAAAATACCTCAGCGAGCTACTTCCCGTCCGCGAACCTACTCCGCGCTAGGATCAGGGCCGTTTCCGGACGTAACCAGGCTACGCGCAAGATGGTCCAGGCTCTCAAGGGCCGTAGTCGAGGGGTGGAGTTCAAGTACCGCCGCATCGTGTGTCTCTGCACCTCGGTTCCTGAGAACGATATTGACGCCGTTATTGACGGGTTATTGAGGGCTGTTGAGAGCGAGGAGGGCGAGTTGGAGATTGGACGGGTGAGGCGGTTCCTTGGCGGTGTCGAGACAGGTCCGCTGAGATGAAATAAACCTTTGGAGGTGAAAGTCTCTCGCCTGAAGCCCACGGAATAGTCGGGCTGGGGCCGGGTGGCGGTAAGGGGGGCTCGAGTTGTTCCATCCTTCATTGATGCGGATGCCGAGGTGCTTAGCACCAAATGTAGCGAGGCTTTCGGCTGAGGCTTTCGTCGCTGTTCAACACCAAATATTACTCAAGCCATGATTTCTAGTTTTCGTCGTCACTTTCTGTCTCAAATTAGGTAGCAGTCTTCCGCATGATAGCCATATGAGTCCCGGGTGAGACTTTCGAAGAAGTTGGAGAATTTGGATTCGGAGAGCAGCGGGCACTTCTACGAGGAGTCCTATCGCAGCATAATACGCGAGACCAGCATATCTGAGTAGGGGGTACCTATGTATAGCCATTTAATCCTAATACTGCGGTCCTCATCCAGATGTTTCGATTCCCTAACTTATTCCCATCACGCCAGCGGCTCCTAAGGATAGGTCGTAGAGGAGAATCTTAAGATCTATACTATCTTTACATATATCGAATGAGTCCTCGGCTAGTGCGAATGTAGTAGCTGCTGGATTCGCTACTACCTCTGCAGGCAGTGAGATGGGATAGTGCAGCCTACCCGCACGTCCACAGAAATGGTTTCAGACCCAACAGAATGTGGGTCTTGATTCTAGTAGCACCTTTTTAGCAAACGAATCTTATACGTTCTCGAGGCGGCGCACGAGAGAATCAGACACCTTGTGTACAAGCTGGCGCACGTCTGTAAGGAGATCGACCACTACGACAAGGCTGAGCCCGTGGGTATGGGTCGAGATTTCGGTGACACCCAATCAATTACACCGACTCCACCCATTCATATCTGATGGAATCGGATGAGCCAGTTATTGTTGAGGGCTGAAGTCAACTTCCCAAGAAGCCCTCGCCTCCGTTGTGTCCACTTTCTGCTTCCACTTCTCTCCATGGACAGGTGTGCCCTGAACATGTTGTAGGGTTACACAACAGACCCCGGACTAGAGGGTTCATCGCAAAGTAGATTCCCACCCCTGCCTATGCACCTCTTGCTAACTACTATAATAGCCTTTATCCTAACTACACTTTATATTAGATTTATCGCTTAGCATAGACGGGTCTAGAAGAGAACGCGAAACGAACGACGATTTAGGCCGGGGAAAGCGTGCTAGGATGGTGGAGTGGGTGAACACGCCTAAACGATCTGCCGATATCGTGCCCACCAAGTTTGGGGTTCGCACATATCAGAACGCAGATATACATAGCTTTGGGTGGCATGAATCGAAGGGGGGTGCCGTGAAAGGCGCCGAACCCAACTACATCCTTTCTCGTGGAGTTCTTGAGCGATTCCATTCCAGTCGCTCGCTCATGTCACCCACCTTGCTTCCCCCCTACATTCATGACAGCCTAGGCCTACATACTATAACTGGCGTGGTGCTACCGTATAAGCCCGGATAATTGCTGAAGATCCTCATCTGTAAAGCTCCCTATCACCTGGACTGACCCAGACTCCACTGACACATTTGACATGAGGGTATTCACGCCCTTACTACTGGGAGAAGACACCTTCTCGAGACCGAGTCGTACCCTCCGAGCGTAGGACGAGGTGAGACGAGGTGAGGGTTAAGGAGCCCTCCTCCCTCGTCCGCCCCACCGACTGCCGCCTCGCCGAACCCATCCAACCACCCCTACCTGCCTCCGCGGCCTCTTCACCGTTTCCACCTCCTTTGGTTTATCCTCCTTGACGTCAAGTCGCGCAAGCTCCTGGCTATCCGACACAATCTGGATTTCGTCGGGCTTCGATGTCACATTAATCTTGTTTAGCCTCTCCTGCCAGGTGAGGAAGAGAATCTCTGTCGGTGCTAAGATCTTCTCCATCTCTGACCGTACTTCTTTGGATAGCTCCGACCGGGATAGAACAATAGTTCCCTGGACACGAACGAGCTGGTGCTCTGGCTCGGCCTCAGCTCTCTCCTCGAGGGAGGCTAGCCGCTGGCTTAGACCAAGGTCAAAACCTATAATGGGGCGAGCGGTTGAATAGATCTGTTCGATTTCGCCCTGAGGTTTCCTGGCGAATTTAGCGTTGAGGAAGATGGAGGGACGAATGTTACCAGGGATATTGGCATCCATGATGAGTATGATTTTGTTCGAAACCCTTCCTATTCTTAATTCTAAGGGAAACACTAGATGTTCAAAAACCGGGAAAATGTGCGAGGAAAAAGGGGCCACCGGGGAGGTTCGGTTAAGACGAGGACACGGAAATTTAATATGCTGGAGCTGTTCGAAGGACGAAAGGTGTGGTCGGGGGAGAAGAACGAGACTAGTGGTCACTATTTAATACAGAGACGGGGTCATCTATGCAACGACATTCGCGTAGAGCAGGAAGTGGCCGGACCACGGTTGGTAACCGGAAGAGGCTGGATCATTTTTGATCGACCATGGCCAATCATCTTAGGTGGCGCGTGACAACGCGGGTGATGGGAGGTGGGAACCTCGCGTCGATGCAGCTTCTCGGGTAGGTGGGTAAAGTCTGCTAGTCGGGGGTACCTTAGTGGAGACACCAGGATTCCCCTGGTTTTGGAAGATGTTAAGTTCTTGCCCTCGCGTATAAGCAGGGCCTATGGGGTGATGACAAGCAGCACCCCAGTGACACCCTCGAGGCCGTCGGCCTCGGTGCCCAGATCACGGTTGTGTTCAGCCCCCACCCCTTTGGATTCGCTATCCACCCTATGCTGCCGTCTTTCTTGTTGAGGTGATGAGTATGGGGAGTACGAAGTACCTTTCCTTTTCGGCAGGGTCCCATGGTCATCGAGAAAAAGTAGTAGAAAGGCGTGCCCTCCTCTATAGTAGGTCGTCTCTGGCGATTACGGAATCTACATTGAGGCCTCCCAGAAGCTAAAGTATAGCCGGGATATCCCTATCCTCCTATGTAGACTTATCTTCGTTTGCTAAGCTATGTATAGCATTTGGCTTGGAAGGTGGTGGCATGGTGGCTTGCGAATCTTCGGCTGTGCTATGACACTCGAGGTAGGGGGAACCTAGGGAACTGGGGCTGACTTTGAAGCTGGTCTGATAGCTGGGGTGAGTGATGTATGGATACGCTCTGTAGTGGAAGCACGGGAAGTGGTTGTAAGAGATTAATGTCTTATAATAGCACACCATCTCGGAACCTACCTGTCCGCGCGACCGAGGTTCCATCCGATCCAGCAACAGCTGAGCCAACTGAGGTTCAACCCAAGCCAGCAGATACTTGGGTGATAAGCGTTTTAAGCATCGTTCTCAGGAAGAGCCAAGCCGCCGGGAAGAGCTGGGTAGCACCAAGCGTTAGCATTGGAAACCTAGACCGGCCGGCGCAGACTACTAAAGCCGGATGCAGGATCACCATCGTGGACAACTCGCCCTGGGTGGAGCATGCCCCTCCTGTGGTCTATTGTGGGAGCCGTCCCTGCACTATCGACACCGTCCAGAATGCTAGGACACAGTCCTCCAGGGCAGGGTCTTACTTGGCTAGGGTGTCCTTGGAAGAATCCTTTACTATTCACGATACAAGCCTCAAGGTCCCTAAAGAGGATGGCTCGTACGGTTTAGCGGACAAGTACCGAGTGGACGTCGAATGAGTGGCCGCCGCTGGGCGTGACGATCCCTGAAGAAACGACCGTCCAAAGTGCTCGCAGATGGGTTCTCCTAGGTTGGGCGGGCATCATTCCTGATAATAAGGAACGGCCTACGCCTATGCGTCTTTGTTGGCATCCGTATGATCGAGGAACACCTGAGACTAACCAACTACATGCTCAATGTTGACCTAGCAATGTTGTCCTCTCTCCCTCCCCGTCCCTGAGCACTGCGCGGCTGTCGAGGACACCGGCCGCTAACCCCCTTCCCGACGTGTGGTCCTCACCCACAGCTGGTACTTAAAAATCCTTCCATTCATCTTTTTCCAAGTGGTTGTATAAAGTGGAGTGGGCGGCGTAGATCTTCTTGAATCGGGGCGTTAATGTCAAGCTTAAAGTGGAGAAGATAGAACTGTAAGACAACATCATGTCCGTTAAAAGCGGCGAGATGGGCGTTGCAATTAGACGCGGTGCTCGTAATCCGGGACAAGTTGAAATCTACCAAATTTAGAGCCTTGATCTTCTCGAGAATCGGAGTACACCCGCGGGAAGCTGCGGCGAGTGCTGCGTCCATGCCTTCCTTGGTCAGTAGGCTAGGGTCGGCGCCTTTGTTGAGCAGGATAAGTGCGGCGTCGATTTGTCTCTCCAGAATGTAAGCCACAAGATTAGGGGTCTTTTTCCACCGTATGAGATTTGGATCTGCGCCTTTATCCAGGAGTGCTGTAAGTTTTTGGTCGCGCTGGTGGACGCCCGGAGTTGCCAACAAGTGGATTAAGCCCGATGTAAACGGGGGGCCAAAATACTCCATCTTGAGGTGGAGGCTAGCAGCAGTCGCATCGGAAGAATTCGAGACATTAAAAATGGCTCCTTCAGGGTTATACTGGAATCTGGTCACCACCAACACTAACAGCAAACGCCCAAAAGCCCAGTCTTCCCATTTACCGGCGGTCTGGGGTTAGTAACACTGCAAAGCTCTGTCCTTTCATTTCCGGGTCGTGTTTTTAGGTGCAATCGTCTCGAGCGAGGCCAATAAAATGAGTACGTCGATCGACTCTGCAGTGACAATTCACCGTCTCGGAGGAAGAAGGCCAAGCATTACAATGCTCTTCGTTTTCGCGTTGCGCCTCACCAACCAACGCACCGCGACCAACATCTCTCGACCAATGATTTCCGGCAGAGCCTCGCTGTCGCACACCACCTAGAACAAACCATTGGCTGTCGTCGATCGAAAATGACCCAGCTATGCGCGTTATACGTGTCGCAATATCTAATATGTGATACGGTGGACACCGAGTAGATAATTTTTGAGTCGTTGTTAGGGCGACCAATCATCGCACAGGTCATACCATTCCCGCATATTTGCCGGAAGTTAAATCTCCCAGCCTCATAGAACAGTCGTAGTGGGTATGAGGAGAAGTCTACAATGGAGCAACCCCATTTATATGTGCCCATCGGCGTGGCTTCCCGGGCACTTGGCATGTTTATGCGGAATGACGAGATGAGTAGATTCTCAAATTGATCTATTGGTGTAAATCGGTTAGCCATTGGCCCGCCCGCGTTCCGTCGACACTCGCGCCCACGAAATCCTTCAGCACAACGCGTCACCTGGATCGCGTTGGGAGTTTGCAAAGAGGCCAAGATACATGGACGACGACCACGGAGACAACAGCGCGGCTACGACTATGAAATTAGCCATGGACATTACACAGCTCGAGTATTTACGGAAATCATTGGTCAGCAGTTTGCTAAACATACGCGCGAAGCATGAAATATACTACGTACAATCACAATAACACCATTCAAGCGAAGGCTTCCTCCAGGAAACAGCGGTACCATTGGTCGGCTCGACGGCCACACTAGCGTTCGCCCCCTTGCGTATTGATGGCCACTCTTTGCTCTATCACTGTTTTAGATCGCAAATATGGACTGGGCGCGATCGCCGCCAAACGCGTCGGTCCGCTGTGCACGCCCAAGGAGAAGTCAATGGAATCAATGACTTCCCCCCCCACTGTACTTTGTGGCGTTTGAAGAGATAATAATTACTTCGTAGGCCCGAGCGTTTCGTGTCTCTACGAGTGCAGGATGATGATAGGCTGACGATCCAAAGGCGTGGGGGCTGACACTGGGGTGGTGTTTGTTATTATCCCATAGACATGCTTATACGCGAGGGCAAGAACTCAACATCCAAAACTAGGGGAATCCAGGTGTCTCCACTGGGGTACCCCCGACTAGCAGACTTTACCCACCTACATTGTCAAGAAAAAGGAAGTCAGAGTCTCGGCATAACTGTTGCCGGTGCCCGGTTCCACGATCTCTCATACCAACAGGCGCGTAGGTATAATGCTGCTTGCAGAGGCGTCTATGTCTGTTATGCGATGGGGTCGTTCTGGTTCGGTAATAAATATGGCAGGGTCATCGAATCCGTTAATCACCGAGCAACGCCTAACCTAGATGCTTTTATCGAAACGATGAAGTCGATACCGGATAGGACACGCATAGGCGTCCGCTACAAGCATCTTGGCAACCTTTATGGATTTCATGCCAGAGTAATATGCATCGACCGGCATCGGTGTCCCGATATGACGCTGTCTGTGGGTAATGAGACGGAGTAGTGCAGCCTACCCGCTCATCACATCGGTGAAAAGGAAATAGGGGTGGTCAATGGTCTGTAACAGTTCCTCGAATGTAAACTCCTCGCTGGCCCGAACACGTCGACGTGAACCGTCGCCGACTAACCCACTCCGGAGCTTGTACTATTATGAGGCTTATAATGTAATCTTAGGTAATCGCAAAGGTAGGACTTCATTTACAAACCAAAGATCATCTGCTCTGTCGCTCCGAATGGTCACCAAATGGTGAGCTGTAAGCTTTTCTGTTGGGAATCACGCAGGCGACGCGTTGTACGGAGTACTGGAACGGCGGCATCGCGTCGCGTTTTCGAACAAACGGTTGGATCAGCGCGCCCCAACCTCCGATATTTTCAAGCCTCAGTCTGTCGCCGGCCATCCTCATTCGTGGCGGATCCCTTTTCTGATAGAGTCGATGTGTTCGTCTTCCAGAACTATATGTGGACTGGGAGAAGACAAAGGATTGGTTAGTTTCGTGTATCGATGGCTGGTATCGTTACTGTGACGCGTATTGGTCTCCCAGTGATTAACGACGCGAAGAAAAGAACTGAGGTACAGGGAATCTCTCGATACTAATTTATAACACCTCTCAGCCATCTCCATGCAATGAATGGGAGCCGACCCGTACTATATTTACATACCTCATCGCTATACAAAATGCCGCAGACGCTCCTTACACTCTCCCTATCTGTCATTCATGGCTGCTCGCCTTGGTAAAATAAATCGCTAACATGAATCTTCCTCGGGTTTTCGTGTGGTATTACCCTACGTACTACTGCTGGTGTTGCAGATCGCCTCCCTGCTATTGCTCCCAGCAGCCAGTAAGGGACTATCCCCACTATGCCAGGATTCAACGCCCACACATCCTCTACGAGGACCCACTAGCTGCGAGTGGAACAAGGCCAGCGAATCCCTAGTCAGTCGATCAACGCCACGAGCAGCAGTTATGTCTTCCATGACTCGGCCCTGCCGCAACAACCGTCAAAGCGGCGATCTTCCACGTCGACGCCGCAGCGACCCCGGCCACACACTCCCCCACCATCGAGCTCTCATAGGAAGGTGAAGCGGGCGACGGAGGCAGATCGGATAAAACACAAGATTCATCGCGATTACTCCTTGAAGTACTGGGATCCTGATGAAGATCCTATTTTGCTCTTAGGCTCTGTGTTCGGCACGTATTCTCTTGGCCAGTGGATCTATGACTGGACCATTTACCGTACCGGCCCCACCAGCACCATCTCGGAGATGGCTAGCGAACGAACCAACAGTGCCGGGTGGATCACAGCGTAATATCACAGCACCATCCGAGCCTACGTTGTGAAGCGAGTATCTCTGTACTTGCACACTGACTAGCTAATCTTACAAGAGTACTTTATATAAGCAGCTTAAATTATATTCTTTACCTTTATTAGTCTTTCTAATTCCTTATTCTAGTTTTTATTCTTATTTCTTATTTTTCCTAGACTTTTACCCTACTCTTTGTACTAGGCCCAATCCTGGAAATGTAATACGCTCCTACACTGATAATATATAGTAACTAAAGTATTTATATTAATAATCTAAAGCCTAATGTTAC
>SJVG01000332.1:0-11498 GCA_034774675.1 Scedosporium minutisporum
ATGTCCCCCTGGTGCCAAACCACCCACGCCGCAACGGGCCTCACCCCCGCCGTCCTCGCCTCCACCACCACCGCCGAACAAGCCGCCTCCGGCCTCCTGTCCTACATCCGCCGCTTCGTCCCCGAACCCCGCACGGCGCTGCTGGCTGGCAACACCGTGCACATGGACAAGATGTTCCTCATGAAGGAACCTTACGCCCCTGTCATAGACTACCTGCATTATCGCATTTTCGACGTTAGTGCTATCAAGGAGGCCGCGAGGAGGTGGTGTTCGGAGGATGTGGTGGCGCGGGTGCCGGTGAAGAAGGGGGGTCATAGGGCGAGGGATGATATTTTGGAGAGTATTGAGGAGGCGAGGTATTACATGGAAAACATCTTTGCGCCAGCCGGCAAGGGGAGGGAGACGGCAGAACAAAAAGAAGGAGAAGAACGTTAGCATGTTGCGAAAAGTTTTCCGTGTTTAGAAACAAGTGTACAACTATATATAGACTTATAGACCCAGCATATATTGTATGTATCCGCTGGAGATTGCAAAAAACTCTTTTAGGCACTTTTACATCGTCTTCGACTGTCCCTCTTTGTACCGTCATTTAGAAGACCAGTTATTTTACAAAATTTCTTTCCTGAGCGTCGACTGTACGCTCCGCCCTCTATGCCTCCCACTTCCTACTCCTTATTTCACATGCCTCAACCTGCTCGTCATATACGCCGAAACCAACGTCGTCATGGCCCCGATAAACAAACACACCGAAATCGCATTAAACCCCTCCATATCCGGCTGGTCAATAGCCTCCGTCGACTCCTCGCTCTTGCCAGGCTCCATCAGCGCAAACACGATGCCAGACATGACGGCGCCCATAAATTGCGGAATCGTCGTGTAGATGTTGAGAATGCCAAAGTAAATGCCCGAGAGCTCGCCCGAGGCCGAAGTAGGCGGTGTCGATGTTGACGATGAAGACGAGGACCCTGAAGCGTAAGAGTTTGTGTGTGAGGGATTATGGGAGTTGGCCTGCGACGGCAACGGAGAAAGCATCGGCCGTGATGCTGAAGACGGATCCGCCGGCGAAAAAGTTCCGCGTGAGGGCGTGGGGCTCTTCGACCCGGACGGGTGTCGGTGGTGATGTGTCGTGGGCAGTGTGTCTGAGTTGCCGCTGAGACGGTTAACTTCGATGCCGAGAAATGTAGGCGGTGCCCATTGCGTCATGGCCCAAGGGCTTCGCTCCAGTTAGTTTAACAGAAATACAGCAAGATTAACATCCACCCAGGGAGGGGGGAGCACTACTCACATTCCACATGAGGCAACTAGAACGGTAGCAAACTTGTAGCTCGTTGCAAACGGCGCCATGGACATGGCAGCAGAGAACCCGAGGTGACCCAGTATCCACGCCGTCAAAAGATCGGGCTTCAGCGCCTCTAGACGATTAAGGACTGCAGCGATACGCCTTGGCGGGCGAGGCGTAAAGTCCGTATCTTGCGGGGAGCTGATAAACAGGGGCAGGATAAAGGAGCTCGCGAAGGTGATGAGCGAGTAGATGACGAGGGACGAGCTGCCGATCCTGCCAATTTCGCTGAGAGGCTTTCGGGATGCGCGTTCTTCTACGGTGAGGTCGTAGCGGAAATACGTTTCGCCAACCCAAGTGGTTCCGTAAAAGTTGAACGGGAACCAGCCTAGAGGCGCACGAGAGTCTAGGTTAGCAATAGTCCTGCCAAATAAAATCTTTGGATTATCCGGGAGGAATCAAAAACATACCGATCCACGACCAAAAGTGCGCCCAGCAGATCGCCTGCACTCTTGGTGGCAGGTGCCGGAGCGTAGTCCAAATCGTCCGGATTGCCGACGCTACACTGCCCTCATCCTTGCCCTTTTCCCTGTCTCCGTTCGCTACGAGAACCTTTTCGGTAACCGCCCAGCACGTCAACACGCAAGTGGAGAGTACAGCAAAGATGGAGATGAGGGCAAGCTGCTTGAATTGCGAGTCGCCGAACCTGGTGCCGAAGGTAGCGACAAGGTCGACAGATCCGATGCCGTAGCTCAGAAGGTGGCCAAAAGCCGCAAGCCTGCTGTCTGTTTTTTTCCAACCCGCATGTTAGTTTCAAAACAGAGATGAGCCTTCTGGTAGAACTGCACAGTTTTACGTACACCATGCGGCACCGGCCTGCTGCTTGTGGATAGGGAGAATATCAACGACGAGGCTCCTCGAGCAGGACATAGCTACGCGCTCATCATGTCAGCGTACATTCGCACATAAAACACCTCTTCAGCTCCCTAGGGTACGATTGCCAGCTCAAGGGAGCTTGGGTATCACTCACAGGCATTAATCGCAAAGTCAATCACCCAAATCGAGTAAACAGCCAACCAAATCGTCAGCCTGCTCGCAAACTCCGACTCTCCCAAAAACACCCCAACAATCTCCCTTGTGAAGCCAAGTAGAAAGATGTGAAACACGGTGATGGCCGAGCCGATGACCATGAGCGGGCGCCGGCGGCCCCACTTGGACGTAGACTGGTCGGCGATGGTCCCGACGATGGGCTGGACAATGAGGCCGGAGATCGGACCCGCGATCCAGACGAGGGAGGTGCTGCTCTTGGTGAGGCCCAGATTGAGGAGGTACGGCGTGCAGTCTACAAGAACCGAAGGATGTGTGAGTCAAGGATCTAAGATTGTCCGGCAGTCTTGACATATTGAATTGTAAGATATCAGAGAGGATACGCACAGGTCATTTCATATCCCCACGTAAAGCTAAAGTTGCGAAGCGAAGCGCAGTTAGCGGCGTCGTTTCTTCAAAATGGGTAGACAGGGAGACACGAGAGCTTCAATGGCTTCTCAGTGGCACGACACACGTACGTGATTCCAATGGCAGAGAAGCACAACAAAATCATCCTCGTCGTCTCCGAACTGCCCTTGACGGACGGGTGACCCCTCCACCTCGCCATTGTAAATGATGCGGGTTTGTACTCGTGTGTGTGATATTTCGGCGGTCGTGTTATCTTGGCCCGCGTGCGACGTGTAGCTCGAGCTTGTTAACGAATGTCGTCATCAATCGAGTGCTATGCGACTGCGACTGCGACTCCTATCTCCTCGACGTAATTGTTGCCATCGATCGGAGTGGAAAAGACTGGGCTCCGTTCAATCGGCGATTCTATAGAGAAACAAGAAACAAGCCATCCCTCAACAGGTGTTATCTTGATAAATAAACGCTACTCGGTATATGATGGTTGGGGAGCGGGAGCTTTAAAAGGGGATCAGATCAAACAATCGAGCTGGCCTGAAGATCAAGATCTGGTATATTGGAAGTACCATCCGCCTAGTACAATGCACTATAAATACTTCGTAAAAGACACAGGAATAATAAACGTGCAGCAGCATTGGCGGAAACCGGACCGCAATATAGAGCCTGCATGACCAGGCATTAGTGGCGGGACGCGTGGGGAAGGTTAATGCCAGCCCAGCAATTTAACGCTCGACCAGCAGAAGCTTCAACGATTCCTGGTGATGTTAATCGCCACTGCAGTCGTAGCCCTAGGACCTTGTTACGTAATTTGAGCTGGGAGGGCATCTTCTATCTGTCCTGTTGGGACTGCATCATGACCTTTTAACCTTTTAACTCTCGACTTCGACTCGAAGGACTCAAAGAAGGGGGTCTGGTGACAGCTAAACGTACGAAACAAGGTTTCTAATGCTGTCTTTTGTTTCCGCCCTAAGCCTCCTAAGCCTACCATACGCCTACAGTCTCATTCTCGCCGTGATGGCCAGCCATGCCGCCCCCTTGCCATCCGATGTCGCTGTTTCAGAGAGCGGACTGATCTCTAGACGCCAATCTTAAGACTGTCCGATGCCTGCCCCTGATAAAATACTAGGTACAGGACGGAATACACGCGCAGAGTGCCTTTGTAATCCCCCGTATTATCAGCTCAAATAACACATATACCAAGTAATTCGAAAATTTGAGAGCGGAAAATCGATTGCCTTCTTTCCTTCTAAACTCTCCTAATCTGCGTTTGCTTGTGACTATTTATTCTACATGAAATTCCTGAAAACTCTCGCCTCTCAATACCAGGGCCAGTAAAGCAACTCAACAAGCCAAGCCGGAATAAAAAGAAAATGAAGAAAAGAAGTAAAGATTCAAGTATTGTGGTAATAGACAAGTTACACAAAAGGCCGTTCCTAACCAACTCACACTCTGTGTGGATGTGGAGAGGGGGTATAGAGAAGGAGAAGCGAATAAAGTTAAAAAACAAAAAAACTACACAACGCCGCTGTCATGTCTTGAGGAAGTCCTATCCACCTGTTCATTGCAGTCCGTCCATTGGCCCAAAATAAAAGAAATAAGAAAATAGCCCATTCATGCTCTAACGATCCATGCTAATCCGATACAAGACCGTATGATTATCCGGCAAGGTAATCGAGGATTTGGAGGGGAGGTAACTAGAGGCGAAACCAAAGTTAGGGATTGCTGGCCGGGTTGAATTCAATTCCCATGCCATGCCTCATCTAGTTGTGTGAGAGAGTGAGAAAAGGAAGAGGTTGCGTGTGTACGTGTGTGAATGTGTAAGAGAGATGGATGTAGGGCGTGTATCAGTGCATGATTGTGTATGATGAAGAATTTTCATGGGCCCTGCTGGCTGGCTCGTCTCTGAAGACCGACATCATTGATGTATAGCCAAGGAACGGCGCGAGAGCTGGGCTGTATCCCGTCTTGTTGTCGCGTCTTCTTCCATTCGTATACCCATTTGTGTCGGTGGTGGAGGTGACGCTGATGGAAGGCCTCTTCTTCTCGCCGGTTTTGTCCCCTGGTATGTCAGGTTATCATCATCATCTAAGAGTCGGCAAGCTTCGCAAAGTGCTTCGACCAGATCCATCCAACTTGCTCCCGAGCGTCGTCTTGATTCTTTGCGAGCCACAACTCGCCCTTTTCCGCTATGACGTCAAAAATCTGGATACAAGTGGTTGCAGTTAGTTAAAAGGAACTGTGTTCATGGCCACAAGAGAAGTCCTCGTTTACGTCGAGATTCGTGTAACTTACCTCACCAGCCTCATATACGAGGTAAGGATACCCCGCCTCGTGCTTGGTGGTTTCAATGTGAAACTCAAAGAGCGAGGCTGCAAGCCAGAGAATATTGTACCCGCCCGATGCCGCCGGCCGTTCTCTAGACGAAGCCCGCGAAGATCTTTGGCTCTCTTCTGTTTCATCCGGTAGTGGCAGTGCCGAATGGAAGAGTCCAGAGAAGCGCCGGGGCCCGTCCGATCCGGGGTATGTCACATTATATGACGTCGAGTTCGAATCCCTTACGTTGTTGGCGTTATTAGACTCCCAGCTCTGTCTCGGCACTCCAACTGAATCGAAGCTCCGTCCGGTGCTTGGACGGCCTGTAACCCCAATAGTGTGCGATCGTGAAGCCCCATAAACGTCCGGAGTAATAGGAGAAACACCCCCACCGCGATATCCATTGGTGCCCGTATAGTAGTTTTGGTAGTAGTATTGGTGCGGGCTGGGGAGGGTAACGCTTGTTGGTGAGATCGTGAAGCTGCCGGCACTGTTGTTGCCAGCAAATTCAGGCGTCGGAAGACTGGGTGGACCGTCGCCGTTAACCGAAGGGCCCCTGCCTCGGAGCGACAGCTCTGTTGGTCGTGGGCGAATCTTGGTGATGCTTTCGTCCGTGCTCGCTCTCGTTGACTGAGATGTTCTTGGTTTACACGACGGGTTGACGATGCCGATCGCTGATACAGCGTCAAGCGCGAACTGGTAATCTCCTTGGAAGGCCGAGATAATATGGTTGATTTCCGGCACCTCATCGCAACCCTCAAGCGGCATCTTGACCTTCTCCTTCCAGATGGAATACCATTCCGCCTGCAAGTTCACCAAGTTCGCTAAGCAGATGTTGCCAACCTTGACCGTGAGTTCTGACAGTTTGGGGAGCTCCTTCTTCAAGGTGTCATTGAGAGCCTCGTATTGCTCTACGAGCTCCTTTAGCTTCGAGTCAACGGTCTTCCCGCTCTTCTTGAGCTGTTCCGCCCTTTCGTAGTCTAGCCGACGTTTCGCCCGTTTCTTCATCGCAAGAGATGGATTTCCATAGGACTTGATCACCATCTCAAAGGGCTCGATCACATTTCTCCTGACCCGTGAGAGCTATCATCATTTGTCCGTCAGTTCGCAGAGTCACCACAAGAATGTATTGGGCTAAACAGGAATTCATTCTTTTGTGTAGAAACTTGAAAGCAGCATGTGCTGACGAGGGGGCTTGAGTACGAATACCAGGGTGTGCTTTCTTTTCAAAGGGGGTAAGACTTACATGATTCTCCAATGCAACCTTTTCAATGTCTCTCATGGACACATTGAACCGGACCCATTTGCTCTCGACCTCCGGGAATGGACTCGCCTGCAGTCTCATGACAAGTTCCATGGACGACAGATACTGAAGAAACTCGTGAACGTACGTGGTTACTTGGCGCGTGTAAAACTCGACATCTCGGAGGACTACCTGAAGGCGGAGATAATCATCACCAAACCGCTCGCGCAACTTGACATATGCGGCATCCTCGGCAGGGCGGTTGTTGGACGCCTGTAGCTTGTCGACGCGCTTGCCGAAAGCCCTGGCGAAGCCGGCTTTTACGTCCGATTCTTTTCGCTTCCGGCCCACTATCTGGCCGACAAGCTCAAAGTTCTTCTTCGTCTTGTTGATTTCGATAATGGCCGTCTCTAGGGCTTCTTTGGCGCCCACCAGCGCTGCACGATCGGGATGATCCTCGGCGGTATGCTGGAGAAGGGTTATGATGAGATTCGGGTACTTGGTGATTCGCTGCATGGGCTTGATCAGGAGGGAATCCAAGTCCCAAGCTGCTGTTAGATCTTTCGCTACCTCATTACACTCGGTAAGCCAGACGTTGACTGTTCGATCTTGCTGGATTTGAATGAGCCTCTTGGCAGCCTGGTCACTGTTCCTGAGGAACCCTTCATGTGCCGCCTTCATCATGTCGATATTAGCCTTGAATACGGGACCAAGCGCGACGAGGCGGTCCTTTTCGTCGTCTGGTTCACTAGTCGTGGAATGGCTGCCTGATGAATTCATCGTCACCTCCGACGCCCTCGAGTCCTCCCCAGGAGGCGGGGATTTCCTGCCTGCAAGTTGATATACCGGAGCAACTGCCTCCTTCAACTGGGACAAGAATGCAGTATGGAAGGCGATAATCTCGTCCGTATTCCGGAATATCAGCTTGATCGTCTTGTCATCAAGTTTCGGACACGCCTCCGCCGTACCCTTGTATATCTCCTCGACAACGTTCATGTCGCGGACGAAGATGGCCTCGGTATCGACAAGTTCCTTCAGTACGTTTCGTCGTTGGACGAGACGATGCCTCTCCTTGCTGGACGGCTCGTGTCTTTCTGTGCCAGCAATAGTGCTGACATCATCTACTGTATCGGCCGCGTGTTGAGCTATACCCGAATGGTCAAAAGATGTTCGGTGCATAGACTCGCGAACCGAGGGCGAAAGCGTAAACTCCTCACTTTCGCGCTGAGAACCGACCAGGGTACTACCAGGCTGCTCGTAGAGGCTGCTCGCAGGTGTCTGACGCACATCGTTCTCGACGATTGGTATCGGAGGCGGTTCGTGAGAAGGTAGCGGCACCGTAGCCTCTTGCTGGGGTTCCTCTTCCTCTTCTATGGGTTTCTGGGCCAGATACGGGATCTCGAATCCTTCACCCGTGTCTAGTTCGGGCAGTTGGTGGCTGATGGTGTAGGATTGCCCATCTCCATCTATGTTTTCCACCGAGGTGAGATGTGCATCACCTCTTGCCGATAATTGAGGGCTCCCAGCGACCAGGTCCTCGTCGGGGAAAGTGGTGACATGCTTGGGTAGGGGCGATGGGTCGAGACGATTTCTCGACGATCTTGGCGCAACGCCGTCGGATGGCTCACTGCTATCAATAGAAAAGTCCGTCCAACTTGAGTGTTGACTCGACCGGTTGCCGGACACGAGCATGGAAGGGACTCCTAGCATTTGCCCCGAATCGGGAGTTCGTCTAATACCAAGCCCGCTTGCTGTCAAGGCCGCATGATGATCGTCGGAATGAGAGGCATCAAGTGATTCGCAAGTCGATGCTCGGTTAGATGAAGCGCTGTCCCTTAGGTACGCCTGGGGGGAATAATAAGCCTCGTTATTGTCGGCGTCCTCCTGAGCCTCAGCAGAGCAAGCATCATCCGTAATCGAATCCTCGCCACCGTGGTGAATATTATTAAGAACATCACGGGCTTCAAGGTCGAGACTATATCCCCTCTCGTCGTAGTCGTATGCTGGAAAGGGCGCATGGCTATGTTGCGATCCGGTGAACTGAGACATGTCAGACTCACGTCTCAATATGCGTACCCTGGTCTCGTAAGAGTCTGGAGCATAGGGAGCAACCTCGTAGTCATCCTTGAAGGCACCGGGTACGGAAGGCTGTTCGAATTCGATGCGGGCTACCATGTCTTCAGGCGGCAGTGTAGGGGTGTCCATGATATCTAGTCCTATCTCAACCACCATTTGCTCAGGGAGGTCGGTGTTCTCGTTAATATGATCTTCGTTTAGGTTCCCTTCATCTTCCTCAAATGGGTATTGATATTCAGCCCTGGCTGGCGTAGGGAGATTGTCCTCATCCTGAATGTTGCGACTATCCGCATCCGCAACTGCATTATCTAGATGAGCATCGTCGCCTCCTCCAATAACTACCGTGGAAGATATCTGTATGTCCAGATCGATCTGAGGTTCATTATCGAACTCAGTCATATCAGAAGTTGTCGATACAGCGGACGGGGGAGCTATCTCGTCGGAGCCAAGTGGCGGGCTCATCGCGGGGAAACTGCCGGGGATTCCCAGGGTGGGAGAGTCCGCGGTCACATCGGGAATATCCTTGTCAAACAGGATGATTTCCCGCGACTCTCTAGCATCGCCAGGTTCTATCGGTTCATCGGGCACGAGCTTCAGAGATGGTACGTCTGTCGATGTGCCATCTAATAACGTAATCGTGGGCTGGTCGGAGGTCGGGGTCGCCTCAGACTCTGGGACAACTTCGACTTCGTCACTCGGTCGAGTCTTCGCCGCTCGCTTCGCGTCTTGGATCCTAGACTGTCGGATGGACTTTCTATAGGCTAATTTGACGTGCTCCCTTCGCTGTTCAAAGTCAATATTGCCAACAGATGGTTTCCTCCTCCGTGTACTCTTGTCTTCACTCGCTGATGGGGATTTCCAAGACTGCTTATTCGGCGACTTTGGTGTGCGGTCGGCGTATTTCAACCTAGAACTCGCAGTGGTAGCAACTGACACGGGCTGCCTAGGTCGAGAGCTTCGAAGAGGTGGTGAGAGTTTAGGCGGCGGCGTCGATATTATTGCACTCAGTCTAGTGCTATTGTTCGTAATATTGGTTGGGGTAATGATATTCCGGGGCGGCTGCTTCCGACCGGAACGCGGTTCTGTCGGAGTTTTTGCTCGGTTGCCCGAAGGAGTCCCAGCCCTGGAGGAGGATTTCGAGTCGTAAGTGGATCGCCTAAAACTTGGAGATGGCAGTCCGGATGGGGGCAGACCCGCGTCACTGGATATGCTGTTAAACCGTCGGCTGGATCCAGGTCGTTTGACGGCGGGTGAGGTCGGTCGATGACGAGAGCCCGGAGAGCTAGGGGGTAGAGCATTGCTGCTACCATCTTGCTGGTCGGGATGTAGCGTTGACGTAGAGCGTGCCGAAAGTTCGCCGCTGGAGATTACTTTCTCAGGTCGGTACCAGTCGGTTGGGGAGTCTGGGACGGCATCGCCCGAATCGGGGAGAGACTGCCGCCGTGAGTCGGACTCGACGTCCGAGGGTTGCCGCGGAAGGGCGTCTTCTATACCGTAGCCTAGCGCCAGCGTGTCGCGTTGTTCGGGGAGGATCTCGCCAAATAATATCGGCTGCGAAGAGTGAGAAGGGTTTCGTGAATGCGAGACGGCGGACGAAGACGAGGAGCTCGAGGATTGATGGCGGGAGGTTTGGGTCATAGGCTTTGCGTTTAGGGATTTGGAGGAAGCACTAGACTTGGGCTTGTTAATCCGGCTAGCAAACGATTGTCCGCTTCCAGTCTGAGATGATCTCGACCCGCTCGAGCGGCCTAGATCGGTTGTTGATGATTGGTTTCTTGCGCCAGTGGACCTAGAGGAGGTGGTGTTGGAGGCTTGGCTGGGTCTGGCTAGTCCGGTTGTCGGCGTCGTGGCTCTACTCCTGGATGAGTACGTAGGACGGTGTATCAACGATGAACGAGCAGGCGGCCGAGGAATCATAGATGGCGAGGTGCCTTGATCAAACTTCTTCCTCAGGTCCTTGACACTGGGTTGGCCTGCCGAGCCTGCCTTGGGAAGACTAAGGGGAGGGCGTTCATTGCCGAGAGGGGCGGAGACGGAGCGTGGATTTTGACGGAGGGGGGTGCGAGAGCTGCTGGTGGTCGGAGCATGTCGGGAGGACGGACGGCTAGGAGTTGACTGAGAAGGTGAGATCTCGGTTCGCGAAGAGGCTGTCGTCGCCATTGGGACGTCTTCTTCGCGGGCAGCTAGTGCACCAGTATCCACAGCTTGGTAACTCCTATAGAAATCATGAGGATCTAGTGAAGTCAAGGCTAGATTATTAGCGGTGAAGGCGCTCGAATTGGCATCGGTGTACCTGCCAACAGGTGAGGCGATTTGGGTCGGTTGGGCCGTGCTGGAAGGGGGTGAACGCGGATGAGGTGGGAAAGTCGGGTCAAGAAACGACGAGTGAAATCGGGGATCGTCGGATTGGCCTGAGTGCTGGCGATGGTGGCTAGGATAATCGGGGTAAGCCTGCTCGTGCTCGTGCTCGTGTTGGTGCTCGTGCTGGTGCAGGCGCTGGTTATAGTGGTGGAGCTGGTGCGTGTGCGTGTGCGAGTGTGAGTGCGTATGCGTGTGTAGTTGGTATTGCTGCTGGAGTTGGGATGGTCGGTGATGCTGGGCGAGGGGATCATCGATGGCCGAGGGCCCCAATCGATAGTCCTCGTCTCGAATTTCAGCCTCCATTCTGACCCTGGCATCCGTTAGGCAGGCTTGCGGGATGGGGGTATTAGGAGTTGAAGGACCATGCAAGCGGCGGGGGGTTGTTTAGGCGTGGGATCATTGATGAGCTGGCCTTGAACATGAGTGGACCGTCATAACAAATGGATGAGGTTTCTTTGCAGAGCAAGTGACGCTGGCAAATGGGCGTTGGTTGAGCTGAGCAAGGTCGTAGCCTATTAATTGGGGCTCTCACACACTGGTCAGTGTTTCTTGTCTCGCAACGCCACACAAGCCAGGAATCGCACGAATTGGGGGGGGGGGGGGACCCGAGCACGAGCCCGGCTGAGAATTTGTGAGGCGGGAAGAAAATGCCCTTGCAAGTAAGTTACTGAGGCGGGAATGTAATCAAGAGAGCAGCACGAGCCTGGAGTCGAATACCGACACACTGGAGTTACCTCAATCTTCCTCTCCCCCCCACATGAACTTGTTACAGGA
>SJVG01000332.1:11508-36569 GCA_034774675.1 Scedosporium minutisporum
CGCGAGGACCAGCCAGGGCGAGTAATTGTGAGGAGGGAAGGAAAATACCTTGCAAGGAAGGTACTGAGGCGGGAAAATAATACAGAGAGCCAGTCGAGACTTGAGAGGTAATACGCGACAACTGGAGTACCTTCAGTCCTCCTTCCGTCACACATGAAATTTATCAAAGGATGTGAGTACTGAGGTACAATTGTACCACGTATTTTTTTTGGCCCTTTTTGGCCGTACCTTCCGAAGTCCCCCTTCACAATGCATTGATCAATATTTCGTACTTTGCAGTGTACTTTTCCTCACTTCGTATACATTCGCGAGAGTAGTAATTTATCAGGTACCTGCTCTCCCCAAGACCAAGTCGCACGAGGTATGTAATAAAATGACCCAGGGTCCCATCCAGGGAAGAATCTCAAAATCCAGCTCCATCTATCTCCCGACACTTTCCTCTGAAGCCCACATCTGCCCCGAAATTTTGGGCATTTTAGTGTCCTTCATACTACACCAGGACTACACTCGTTATTAACGCCACAGCCTGGCCAAACGAGGCCAGGCACTGCTCGTGGGACTCCAGGGTAAAATACCTCCTCCCTGTTGCTACTGCCGTTTCAATTACTGTGGGGCTTGGTCGAGATTTGGTTGGACTTCGAGGTGGAGGGCAAGGAAAGTACGAAGTAGTGCAGTCTACGAAGTACGTACTTCGGAGACAACGCACGCATACACATGGAACGGAAGTACTTTCTACTCTGAGCTTCCTTCGTATTCCTCTTTCATACATACATCTCGAACGTACAAAGTATTGGATGGACAGTCTAGTCCCATTGATCTGACGCGATGAACACATATCTCGGAGAGTCTTGATAGGACGGGGTAGAGTTCATGTTACAATCGAGGTATCGAGGTGCTGATACTAAAGATTCCGTTTTGAAGCGAATGAGTCTATTTTTGAATTGCAGGACTCAATCCTTCGCGTAGACTTGGCTGTTTCTGCTCTAGCTCATCTCCCATCCATCAACCAAGCAATACGAACTTACGAAGTAAGCCGACCGTGACCCGGCTCGGAAGCAAACACTATCCGAGTTCGTAGTGTTAGTGTAAATGTGCGGGGGGAAGTGCTATTTTGAGGCTACTGCTGCACCTCTCTTTGCGAGTGAGCAGTATTGAATGAGGCTGGGAAGAACATCGAAGGACAAAAACCAGTCGAGCTTTGTCAGCGACACGACGACGATGTTTCACCTCGTCTGGACATGGGTCCACGGGGATCGCTGGGGCTCGAAATCGCCATTTGGAAAGTGAGCACAGGGTTTTCTTTCTAAACCGCGGCTATCTTATGAAGATAGATGGAAAGTCGGAGGGTCCTAAGCCGGACAGAACTTGTTTCTGGATCTAAGAATTGATTCAGATAGACCGGGGATTGCAACCGTACCCAAGTATTCTGAATTTCCCGGAATCGTTCGAGATGCAGCCCACCCATATACACACTATCGATATAAATTAATCCCCTGAAAATAATTTCCCCTGAATTTTATGGCATCCTCGGGGCTATTTCAAGGGTACTCTCAACTCGACTAAGCCCATTGGCGGCTCTCAGTTCATAAAGAGAAGACCGTCTCTGTTTCATACGAAATAGTTCTGTAATGAAGCAGCGACCGCGGCCACGTTGGTACTTCGTGTGATCTGGGCCAAGGCTTCGATTTGAATCGCTCGAATGGAGCATTCTCCACGAAACCGCAAAATTTTTTCTCTTAGACTGAGTGTAGCGTAGCATCCTTAATCACATTGAAGCTCGATGGCAGGATAGACCCATGTATATACTAGAATGTGCATGTGGACTTAGCCCATTGGCGGGTGTAACTCTCATTTTGGAGGGACCATCATCTCGGTATGACGGCGGCCGGGCCGGACCACGAGGTTCACAAGACGATGTTACCATACGCGGACATCTCCTCACGAAGGAGCAGCTGCTTCACACCTACTACACCCGACGGTACTCGAAGGGCGAGACGGAGGATTCGAATACTCATGCCGGATCCGGCACTGGTTGTTGTGTGTTCTTGGGGCCGATGACTGGAGATGATGGCTTCGTCGCCAGGCAAAGACAAAAGGCGAGAACCATCCATCAATAGGCTGAGGACAGCTAAGAGGCCCCGGGGGCCACCAAGCCCGGCTCTTGTTAGCTAGGCTGGCTTGGGTCGTCAACTTGAAGCAATTACAGAAATAGAGCGTAGGGAAGTCGAAAGTTGGTCTCAGTTCACCGCAGCAACAACGCCATTGTTGTTCGATTATTCTTGCAGAGGCAGTATTGCCCTTTGCCTGTACCTTTGTGAACGCATTTCGAAGTTGGATTAAGCTCAATCTATTCAATTCAAATTGCTCAATGTTGTTGCCCATTTCCAGTGTCAATGATCCAGGGGCACCAAAGTTAATCTTCAAACGATCACTGAGCTAATCCCGTCCAGGGCTGAAGCTGCCTCTTTTGGTTGGTCAGGCCCCGACTAGGCCTGGCCAGGCCCTGGGCAGCTGGCAATGACGTACCTCTCGTACACTGATTGATTGACCAATTGATTGATTTCAGGGTACCATTGACTTCCTCACAACGCACCCGCTGTCACATGTACCTGTACACTCCAAGGTACCATCAATTGATCCCTACGAAGCACAGCAGCTACACGACGAGACGCGGCTTGGATCTCACGCGAGTCAACTTACCATCCTCGAGAGAATTGATGGACATCGACCGTCCAACTTCCGCTATTTTTGCAAGCAGCGGCATTCCAACGTCCAATCCTTCAGGACCAGCTTCGGCAATTTGACGATCCTGAGAGACGAGCTGGGACTGGGACTGGGAAGGGAAATTGGCTGTGATAAGTGTAGCGGCAAGGGACACTGGCCCACCCCTATTCTCCGTTGCTCTTTCCTAGTTTCCACCCGCTAGACAATTGTTGAGATCCTGTCTCACTCGCCCGTTGCCGTGGTTTCCTTCAATCCTTCACATTTTCGACTATTATTGTGTTAGCTTTGTTAGCACATGTCTTGCGGCAAGGGCCATGTCTCCTCGTCGCCCATGACAGACCCTTACACCCCTTAAGGCTTACCCAGAGTAACCATGACGCAACCGGAAACCCCCAAGAGATCCCGTGAGGATAGCAACGAGTCATCGGATAAGGCAAAGCGTGCCCGGACGGACGATGGCGGAGCCGGCGGAAAGCGCGTCCGCTTACCCATGAGCCGTGTGGTTCTAAACCAGTATTATGCGAGCGTTGTTACGCTGAGAGAGTATGTTCTGTCAAGACTTCCAACCACCTCGCGCATTCGAAAGAGAAAGATATCTCGCCTTGGCATAGCCATTGGCGTCCTCACCAAGGTCGAGACGGAAGTATGTCGACTACTCGATACTACACTTGTAGGTCTGTCGGGAGAACCCTATGACCAGACGGACGAGCGATGGAAAAAATGGGTGACCTTCTCTCAAAAGAACGATGAGTCCCATGTCTCTTTGTCTGGTAAAGGCACCTTTTCCCACCCGGATGTATGGTAAACTCACTTGCAGATAACTCTTTCATCCCTCACTCTTCCCTCTTTTTCTGCTTTCTTTTTTCCCTTCACGGAAACCCTTTTCTTTATAAGCTAACTAGGATGGACAGCTTGTAGACTTTGCTGTTTGGCTACTTTTCTCCAGAGCGGAGAAAGCAAGAGCCAGGCCTAAGCATCTTCTTTGTGATGGTTTTCGAAAGACTACTGGACTCAACACACAAAGGCAGGCTGGCCCTGTTGGAGTCGAATCGTCTATCCCTGGCTTGCTATCAATGTATCCGAATCACCATGTAGAAGCTCTTAAAAGGCCGCCATGGCCACAGCTGCTCCTACTCTTGGGCCAGGCAGGGGAACGAATCATGGTTGACCTATTAGTTGACTGCGCTGTCTATGTTTCCGTGGATGCTGGAGTTAAAAACATGTGGCAACTGAGTGGTAAGTGAGCAGAGATCTGCTCTTCTCTATTTCTAAGAGGAGCTAACATTGACCAGGCACTCCCCTCTCCGAGCTAGACCCCATCATCCAGATGGATCCTCCCGAGCCGGACAAGCCCGGAACGCCCTGCAGGCCCAAGAACCCAGCTGTAAGGTCGCCGGGGGACATCACCTTCGTCAGAAGCCGAATTCTCTACGCTAGAGCTGGGTTGACTGCAAGAGGCAACATCGAAACAGGTCTCCGACATATCCGTATGTTCCTGCTCTCCTAGCATAGGCATGTTAGCTATCCGCACTAACTCGAAACAACTAGACATCTTAAACCGTGCTCCATACAAGTCCAAGGAGGCTTACGATGAAGGAAAGGCCGCGGTCGACAGCGACGTTAACCGGGAATTCGAAGATAACACACTCAGAGTCATGGCATACATGTTCCCTCGCCAGTTTGGCCTCCACAATGCCTTTACGTCGCACGTTGACCGTCAGAAGAGTGCCCAGAAATTCCAAGACTACACTTTACGCGAAGACGAGATTTCGAGTGTGTTTCGCCGTGTTGACCAGGCTTGCGACGGGGGCTTCACAGTTCGGATTCGCCTACCCAAGCGCCTCCGTGGCCGGCCCAAAGAGCTCGTAGAGCGCTTACAGATTCTCCATGCCCGCTGCTCATATGTCCAGATTCTCGACCACTACTGCCCAAACCCTTTGACTGGCGGCGCTCATAAGCAAGCCTCTCACTCGCAGCGGATCGAATGGAAGCCTGCGCCTGCGTGGTCTACGTCCACGAGAGTCAGCAACAGCTGGGCAAAGAAGACAAGCAAACGAAAGAATGCGAAAAATGGAAGATCGAAAAAGGCTCCCACACTCAACCTAGAAGGCAAGTCGGTTGTTGATCTAGCCACTCCTGTCTCCCAGGTCTCTGCATTCTGCCAGAGAGTCTTGTCGAAAATTATTCCCAACGAATTTTGGGGAGTCGGCTCGACGCAGCAGCATAACAAAGAGCTTGTTTTACGAAATGTCGACCGTTTCATTCGGCTAAGGAGATTTGAAAATATCTCTCTCCATGATGTATATCAAGGAATCAGGGTACTCAGTTTCTCTCTCAACCGCTAACAAGTGTCCTACGAACTAACATGTTATGACTTGATATAGGTGTCCGATATTGAATGGCTCTCACCGCCTCACCTGAGAGGCTCAAAAATGACCAATACGGACAAGTTAAAGAGGGTAGAGATATTCCTCGAATTCCTATACTACATCTTTGACTCGCTCCTGATCCCGTTAATCCGGTCCAACTTCTACGTTACGGACTCAGGAAAGCACAAATACCGCCTGTTCTACTTTCGACACGATGTCTGGCGGCGCATCGCTGAACCTGCCACAGCTGTGCTTAAATCTCGACTCCTAGAGGAGATCAGCATGAACGATGCCAAAGAAATCCTAGCTTCACGAACACTTGGCACCAGTCATTTGAGGCTGCTTCCAAAAGACTCGACTTTAAGGCCCATCATGAACCTCCGGAGGAGAGCATTCCTTAGAGGAGGGCGGCAGACATTGGGACCTAGTATCAACTCGATACTAGCACCTGTTCACAGCATGCTATCCTTGGAAAAGGTGCGGATGAAGGAGAAAAAAAAATATTTCCCCTTGTATAATGTTGGATACGGACTAACACGGAAAACTGCAGGATCGAGATCCTTCTCGGCTCGGCGCCTCTCTATTCTCTGTCCCAGACCTGTACACGCGACTCAAGTCCTTCTGCTCAAAGTTGCCACGGGGTCCACGGAAGATGTTTTATTTTGCCAAAGTAGACGTCCAAGCCGCCTTCGATACTATGCCCCAAGCAGCTGTAGTCGAGCTGATGAAGACGATCCCATCAGATGTACAATATCTCATATCGAAGTACGTGGAAGTCAAGCCGGGAGATGCAGCGCAGAACAAGGCCGGTGTCACGACCATCAAGCCATCGAAACGGTGGCTCTCTCTCGCTACCACGTCAAAAGATAACACCCGATTCTCGCAGCAGCTCAAGTCGAAACTCGCACCGAACAAGCGGAACACAATCTTTGTCGACAACGTCATGAAGCGCGTGTTCAGCACCAAATTCCTAATGTCTCTCCTCACTTCTCACGTCGAAAATAATCTCGTCAAAATCGGCAAGAAATACTATCGCCAAAAGTGCGGCGTCCCCCAGGGATCGATCCTTTCGACCGTCTTTTGCAATTACTTCTACGCCGACCTCGAGCGTAGACATCTCTCCTTCCTCGCAGACGATGACGAAACACTCCTACTGCGGCTCATCGACGACTTCCTCCTAATCACGACAGATAAATCCAAAGCCGAGCGCTTTTTAACAGTGATGCATGCCGGTCTTCCAGACTACGGCGTAACCGTCAGCCTAGCCAAAACTCTCGTCAACTTCCCCATGGAGATCAACTCCGAGCCGCTCCCGCAATGGGACCCATCCTCCGCCGGCTTCCCCTACTGCGGCACGCTCATCGACCCGACTACCCTTGCGATCTCCAAAAACCGTCCCACGGGAGGGAAACAACTGACGACCACCGACGACTCCCTCACGGTAGAATCTTCCCGCCGCCCGGGCCGCAACTTCGAGCGCAAAACCCTCAACGCATTCCGCCTCCAATCCCACATGATGTTCTACGACACGTCCCACAACCCCCTCTCCCTCTCCCTCGCCAACCTCGACACCGCCCTCGCCGAGACAGCCCGCAAGGCATGCGCCTACATCCGGTGCCTGCCACGCGAGAAGAGACCCCGCGAGCACGTCTTCGTGCGCACAATCCGGAAGCTCGTTGACGTCACGTACCCGCTCCTCACGTCTGCGGCGAGGAGGGCGCGGTTCCCCGGTTACGAGTGCGCTATTACGAGGACGCAGGTTCAGGTGGCTACGTTGGGCGCTTTCGGACGGGTGGTGAGGGCGAAGCAGCCTGGATATGAGGGCGTGATTGGTTGGATTGAGAAGGAGATGGGAAATCTTGAATCTAGCAAGAAGCTCAAACGCAAGATTAGGCTGGGAAGCAGAAACACTGAAATGTGAGATGATGATGACTTATGAGCATTCATTCATTATTAGTTGAAGAAAAAGGAAAAAGTGATACGAGTAACACTAGTAGTTCTAGTCTATGAAAGCGTTTCTATCCGTCTATCGTCGTCTGCCAAAGCAGGCCATAAGCTTAAAAATAGTAATACCCTCTAACGCCATGTTTGTGTGTCCTCCTTCCGATCTGCCTCAATAAGACCTTGTTATTACCCTAGGCACCGAGTGCAAGGCCAACTTCCCACCAACGCTTCCCCCGATACCACGTAAACGTATAATCATCCCACCTCCACCACGACTCCCCCTCCGCCCCCAACCCAAGCCCTCTAAAGATAGACACCGGCACCGGTTCAAAAAGCCACAGGCCCGCCGTCCCAAAATCATGAGCCAGCGGCCAGCACGTCGCCCAAAGCCAAACAAGGACGAACAAGAAGTTCCCGTACCGCCTCAACGGCATGGGAACGCGAGCTAGGACGGGCGCGAGCCGGCGACACAGAGCCTGCTGGACGAAGATACCGAGAGCGCACAGGGTGAAGAAGAGCGGCGCGCGGTAGAGTCTCGTGGGCGGGACGGTAGTGTAGGAGCCGCAGGCGTGCAAGAGACCCGAGTTCAAAAAGGCGGAGAGGACGCCGAGGACCTTGGTGGTTTCGGACCCGGCCGGCAGGTACCCATTTACCACCATCCAGGCCACAGGGGCCGTGAAGGGGACGCGGAATGTTTGGTGCCACCATCCGCCCCAGAAGCCGGCGAGTCCGCGGTCGAAGATAGATGAGAAAGATCCGAATATGGAAGGGTGCTGCCAGGCTTCCCTCCTGATGGGGTAAAAATAGCCTCCGATAAAGTACTGCAGGATATCGAGGTAGCTCATCACCAGCAGAACGACCTGATATACGGAGATGAGGAATAAGATGCTTCGGCCGAAATTGAGGAGCGGGGTGGGAATCGGCCGTAGCAAGGACGGAGGCGGCAATGTACTGGGACCCACGACGAAGAAAGGATCCATGCTCATGTAAGTGCTCATAGCATCGAGAAGGACATACGTCGTCGCAAAGGTCTTGAGATTTCCATATAGATAGGCCTTAGCGGTGTCGTGCCGGGTGCAACCTGACCGAGCAGTCTTTGGGATCGCCTCGAGTTTTACCCTCTCGTACTGGCCTTGGGATTTCGGCCGTGGAGGGTGGGGGACAGTGGGGATGGCCCAGTTCCAGCCTAACAAAAGACGATGGGGCGTTTAGAAAAAGCCATACATTAATACAACCCGAGAAAGAAACTAGCACGTACCTTCACCTCGAAAGGTTGTCATCAGGTCAGTAGCCCAGCTGAAGCGGTAGAGGAATGGCGCGTCCTTGGGGTAGGGCTCCCAATAATATACATATCCCTCCTCTCCTCGCACGACGCTGCCGCTTAAGGGTGATAACTCCTTGACCGCAACCGGTTCACTAGGCTCGAGAGACGGCTTGAGATGACCATTTCCGTCGAGTTTCGGTTCTTCGACGCCGCCAATAGGCTGATCTGTTCGTCCTTCCTGGCGCTCTCCCTCCTCCGTCCTCTTTCCCGGGAAATCTTCCGCTTTGACTTTCACGATGCGTGCGGCGTCGAACTGCGGTTTCGACCAGACAAGCATGGCAAGGCAGTTCATGATCCCCCAGTAGCCATACAGCCCCGAGCCGTAGGCTATAGCGGGATTCGAGCCCGACGTGTGAGCTATCAACCGCACATTAAAGGCCGCGATCAAGGCAGCTACGGCGAAGCGAGCGTGATAGAGCCACGGTCGGTTTGCGTGAGGAATAGCCAGATATAAGGCGGGTATGATAAAGGTACCGAAGAAGCAGTAAGGCATTATCAGAGGTTCCGCGGTGCCTTTTGCCACTGCGGCCCTGAAGGCGGCCGAGCGAGCTGACTGAACTTCCCTCCCTAAGCTAGCCACTGGACGTGACGCGTTGACCGCGGCGAGGGCTTCGGCGATGTGTGCCATCTTGGTTGTTGCTTAAGCTCCCTATCGGACGGCGGGCGAAGTGGGCGTCGACAAAATCGGAGCTCGGGCTCGAAAATAAAAAACAATAAAAGCTGCGAGGAAACGCCGAGAAGAAATCAGGGAGCAAATCCCTTAGCCACTTGTAAACCAGGAGCCCGTCTCCATGGCAGAACAATTAACAATTACCAACCACGAAAATAATAAGGGCAGACAACAAAAAGAAAAAGAGGAAAGAAATGACAGTGTTGATCGATGGGAAAGTGAGGGGCAATGGAGCTGAAAAGAGCATAGAAATGAAATGAAGCTGACAATAGTCACACTAGACATTAATGACAACAGATTTGCAACTCGAAGTCTTGAATAGGGCTAGATGATCACAGTCACGACTACAATGTTGTTCACTGCATGCTGTGTGAAGAAAGAGCTGTCGAGGTGTGACGCAGTCAATTGTCGTGTCAGCCGAAGAGCAGTGTCACAGCCAGGCCAGAGATACATTCGCGACTTGCTCTTGGACTGTTGAGTATTCGTTCTTGTGATTAGTTGGCAGAGTCAAGCTCGCCAGTTTGACAGCCAACACAATATACCTACCTCAAAAGTAAAACACCCTCAAACCAAGGCAATACCAAAGTATTTTTCTCTCTCCTTTTTTTTTATATTTTTTTATCGAGGCATTCTCTGTCAAAAATATTTGATGATGAGGTTGAAACTTGCTATCCAATATACTCCGATAAACGTACAACATTGGAGAAGGAGTCATGGAACGGCGATGCCTGGATGGGAGGAAACTGTATCTAGAAAGGGCCCCGTTTAAAAGAAGGAGCCGGAGGCGGATATCGGAAGCTCTAATTCTTAGAATATTTCAAATGATGTTGATATTGGTCATTGATACCGAGTAAGGAAGTAAGGCTGCTGGGTAGGTCCAATTGTCACAGAGTAACCTCAAGCGCTCTCCAAGTACAAGTAATCAACCCATTTGATGTCCAACTCGCGGACAGAGCCTCCTGGTTCGCTCTTGCTCTCTTTGATAACATAGGCTTGTGATGTTGCCATTCCCCTAGTTTAGTTGGCAGGACGCTTCATCGTAGCTACTTCATCCGACCCGTGGGCCAAGCCACGTGCACATTGAAGAAAGCAGGCGCAATGCAGCTGATTCCATGATGTCGGGATGTACTGTCTTAAACTACTTCGTAGTACTTTCAGCTTGGAGCCAGTCTGGTGGTATGGATCAATTGATCGTCGTCGGAATTTGATGTTAACCCACCAAGGCGGAACGATGGACTTCTCTTCCGGGTAAAGCCCCCAACTATTACTGATCGATCTTCGATCGCCAGGCCAGCTGCGCGGTCTCACCGGTAATCCTCGCCGCCCCGGCTCCCAGCGCATGCAGGCTCGAACATTCTTCTCGAAGGACCCTGGGATCCTGGGACGCCTGGAGACCCTTTTCATCCCAGTGAACCAGTCCAACCAGACAAAAGATTGGGCTGCAAAGCAAAGCAATGACGAAGTCCCTAAGCTACCTAGTTTTACACTATGAAATGCTAAGTACGGCCTCCCGTGAGATATCAGCTGGCAGCCCACTGACGCGTGTCCGCACCCTACCTAGATCAACCAATCGGATCCAACGATATTTGATTGATCGAGATCGAGATCGGAGTCGTCTGAACTTCTCCAGCTCCAATTGTCGCATTTTGGATCAATGACACATTCCATTGCCACTTGATCCATTAGTGACGACTGACTTGTGCGCTAATAAATGCTCCGCGGCATTTCAATTCCAGATCGCCACGCCTTTGATCGAACCGTCGTCAGCGCTCATTAGCGCTCATCACCGTCGCCCAGCCCTTTGTCCTGTTTGAATAATATCGAGAAGCAAGGAACGATGCTTAGAGACAGCTGGGGAGAGCCACGATGCTTGTCAAGTGCCATCCCCCAACTCTTAGCTCCCAGTCCCCGAGTTTCGCTCTGTCAATCCATTGATGTGAGGGAAAACCGACAGCCCAGTTAATGGCCAATTTGGCGGTACTCCTTCAGTGGGCACTGCACTAGCCTGCTGCTGCAGCTGCTGCTCCAGCCCCTGCCTGCCGGACTTACACCACATCGCGGAAGTACACGAATCAATGTCGCTTAACCCATGCGTTACTAGGGCAAGCCCCAAGCGTGGCTTCTGAACTTTAAGTTTGCGTCGCCTGCTTACCATCAACAGGATTCGTCGCATCGAGTGGCTCTGCTACAGTAGTGTATGCACAAACTAAAAGCACTAAGTTATAATACGAGAGTATCCGTGATCCGTGATCCGTGATCTCGCATCAACGCAACGGTTTCTGCAAGTCTCTTCTCCCGATTCGAACTAGCCCCGAACCCGCACAACCTGCCAGAACACAGGACAGACATACCATTCGCTCATACAGCGCTGTGCTATTTCCCCCAGGTACAGCCACAGTCGAGGTCTTAGCTCGGCCATCTTCGTCCTCCTTGCCTCCCCCCCACCAGCACCACCTTGGCCCATTTTGCCTCACATCTCTTCAATATTGTCCTCTGACCGTGTCCCCCAGCTGAGAGTTTCCGTTCCCATCTCCTTCGTACTACCAATTCTGCCAAGCCGCGACCTCGATCCCTCTCCGCTTCGCTTCCCTCTTTACCGTGTCATAAGCAGACACTCCCATTCCCTTGAACCTTATTCACCACCTCTGCGATATCTCTCTTTCACGCCAAAAAAAGGCGGTCGGCACTTCGGCGTCAGACAACTCCTGGCCATTTTGCTCAACTCCACGACCCACGTGGGACTCCTGCATCACACGCAAGATCCACCCTCTCACTTTGTATCACTGAGGGCAGGTTTCCCATTTAGAAGAAACTCTTGGATCGAAGGACGGCCCCTTCTCCCCAGGATCCCGTTTTTCTGCACCAGAGAACAGAACCCCGAAATTTAAATCGGGTGATCTTCAACAATGTCGGCCGCCGAGTATTACAACACCGGCCCCGGCTCCGGTTATCAGCAGCAACCACCAGCACCCCAACAGCAATATGCGCCTCCCCATCCCCATGGTTACCCGCAATATCCTCAACATCCCCAACCTGTAAGTTCAAACAAATTCCGAAAAGTCACTGCATGCTTTGTCTCCAAAAGAGTCCACCTCACCTCATATCTCCCTCCCACTCTCTCATGAGCAATGTTTCAGTATCACTTAAAACAACTAACCATTCGAGCAAAAGTCACATGGCCCTCCTCCCCAAGCTTACTACCCTCCCCAACAACCCATGCAGATGCCCGCCCAGCCTCAACACGCTGCAAAGAAGCCTTCACGTGGAGGTGGTAACTGTTTGACCGCCTGTTTGGCGGCCATATGCTGTTGCTGCGTCGTGGACGAGGCCTGCGAGTGCTGGTGAGTTGATCCTTTCAGAACCTGTAGATCTGGACCGAGGTCGTGGATACGAATAGGTTGCTAACTGGGTCTCCGTTTTTCAGTGCGGAATGTTGTGAGTGTTGCTTCGACGTCTGTTAAGGAGAAGGAAAGGGGAAAAGGAGGGGTGTGATCTCTCTAATGTTATGAACTTTTTGTGTTTTGCATGGTAAACATCATTTGGTTTTGATTCTACGAAATCTCTTTTCATCTTTACGACCGAGGCATGTTTTATTTCTCCTAGCTGTTTTGGGACGACCTTTCCTTCCAAACTTATCCTATCTATATATTCACCGCAAAATTCTGTTGGTATATCTTACGTTTTCATGTTGCTTTTACCTTTTCACTTCTTCTCTACCTGTCTACATCTTTCTAGCGAGTTACTGGAGAGGAACTACTGTAGCCGGCATGCATGCACACGACAGGGAGGATCAGCTTCATTTCTCTTACAACTGGTAATCTTGGCACGGGCGGTCACGTCAACTTGCAAATATTGTAACATCAATGTCTGTTGTGCTATTTTCATCACGTCACCTGTGCTGTCAACAGTCTCTAAAAAGCATACAAGTTGCCTTCGCTATCCCCTTTTCTAGCGTCCACGCTTATCCATCTCCCGCTTTTGTTGACCTCCGTTTGAAGTCGGGGGTCTGACCGAATCGACAATCTCCTAGGAGATCCACCACGTTCCAAACACCTTACTGGTTTAGTTCTACATAGTTGGCAGGGAACAAACCAGAGGCGCCGTGCAAGTGTCCGAACCACCAATCTTCATCGGGGAATTCAAGATCTGTGATGATGTCTCCTTCAGCGAAAGAAAGTTCTGTGAGAAGATGTTAGCAGATGGTCTATATTAGAAGAGTAACGAGGGTTGCCGCTAGGCAATAATAAACCCGAAACTTACCATTATCCTCAGCAGCTTCGTAATCAAATTGAGCAGTAGCCGTGGGTCCTGCCGAAGGAGCCGACGGCTGGACAGCAGCCGGGGAGGAGGCAGGGACGGGGTTGGGGGCCGGAACGGCAGCCGGCTCCGGAATTTGTTGTGCTACCGTAACGTCCTGATCGTCCTCATCCACTACCTTGACGTAGTTACTGGGGAACAGACCGCGGTCGCCCTGGGTGTTGGTGCCGAGCCACCAGTCCTCGTCAACCATGTCTATATCAGTAACGTACTCGTCCTCGCGAAGGTCAATCTCGTTGTCCTCTGCCTTTTCGTAATCGTAGACAACGATGGCCCTCTGCCCACTGCTGATCGGTTCTTCGGCAGCATGGGTCGCATCGTCTCCGTAGCTGTGGGCGACCGCTGCCCCCACACCTACACCGACACCGGCACCGATGATGGCAGCGGCGGTAGGGACAGCAGGGGCGTGATAGCTCTCTCTTTCTCGAACAGGAGAAGGCTGCCTGACCGGCTCCTCTTCCTTTGGCCGGGCAGGCAAAGCTCGAGGGGGTTCGCGAGGAGGCGAAGGACTGCGCGGAACAGGAACTGCAACACGGGGAGGTGAGGGAGATCGTTCCGGTTCCTCCTCGTACTCATCGGCTGGTGGCGGGCGAGCTGGCATTCCGGGGAGAGCAAATGCACCAGGAGGTCGGGTAGAGCTGGGGAGTGGAGGTGGCGGTGAGT
Source organism: Scedosporium minutisporum (assembly GCA_034774675.1). Taxonomy (NCBI): domain Eukaryota; kingdom Fungi; phylum Ascomycota; class Sordariomycetes; order Microascales; family Microascaceae; genus Scedosporium; species Scedosporium minutisporum. The sequence goes on from SJVG01000332.1 coordinate 25,520, forward strand.
CGGCGACTCTAGGCACAAGTGGCGCCGATGGCGCAGGCGCGGAGATGGGCTGCGTGTCCTTGAATCGTTCTTTCAAAGAAGCCACGCCGCCTCCAGATGTGGGCTCGTCTTCCTCCTGGTGTTGATGACCGGCGCTATGCTCGCTTCCGCCAGTCCTCTGCCCGGTGATACTGCGTCCGAAGTTGGAGGTCTGGACAGGAGCCCACGATTTGCCAGTATATCCGCTCTTCCACTCGCCGCCACCACTCTTCTGGGACCCGATAGGCGAGGCCAATGGAGGGGTTATAGTGGTGGCAGAACCGAGGCCATCCCTCTTCCCCTTTTTCTCTGCCCAGATTTGCGCGGGGGTCTTGCCTCCTTGATCCGCAAAGGTACGGCTCGCTGCCCCGACCACAGGAGGAGCAGGAGCAGCAGGCTTGGAGTAACCAAGGCCACCAGGAGTGGGAGGTTTGGTGCCAGTGAAGGCGGAGGTCGACGATCCAAATCTGTTGCTAACCTTGGGCTTGGGCAGGCTCGTGAGACGTTCGGACTGTTCATGTTGGGAGAAAGCCGCACTGCGCTCAGCCAGACTCTTGGGGGCAGGCTGCTCTGGCTCCTCCCTTGACGGGGCCGCCTGCGCACGAGCCCGGATTGCGGCGATGTCAACCTTGCCAACTGGCTCATAAGCACCCTTTACAGGAGTAGGTCGAAGATCTTCCTGGTTTTTGGCGGCAGCGCGGATCGCGGCAATGTCAACCTTTCCAACTGGCTGATACCCGCCCCCCATAACGTCCGAATGATCGGGGTCCCGAGCCGCCGAGGAGCCAAACCTAGAGGGTTCCGCAGGCTTCTGCCTAGTGAGCTCGGCTATGTTCACCTTGGTGGGCTTATAAGCTGATTCCACCTTCTCTAGCTGAGTCCTTGTGACCTGGGGTGCATCGACGCCCCATCCGTCATCATCAACGGCGTCATTCTTCCTGTTCCGTGCCGCAACTATAGGGTTGATGCGTCCGGTGCTCGAGGTGGTCGGCGTGAATACGGGCTTGCTGGCGGGAGGGGTTGGACGTGGGGCCGGTGCAGGCGCAGCAGAACCTGCGGAGTACTTGGCTCCCGAGGCATCCGCCACCTTTTGGATAATCGTCTCGGGGACGACGTCGCTATCGGATCGGGCGGTGATTTGGACGTGGTAGCCGTGTAGAATCTTCGCAACGGCAGCAAGGTGGCTAGTGAAGTAGCCCTTGGTGCGCTCGGGAACACCACCGCCGCACCACGCGATGAGAACGTTTTTGGGTAGTCCGCTATTGGGATCCTTGACCTTGAGGAAGGCGAATTGTATGCGGCCCTCGTTGAAGTCTTCGACTAGATCGGCAAGCTCACCATCTGCGAAGAAGAAAAGAAACGAGAAAAAAAAAAGAATGTTAGGATATTCACCCGGGTACGCTCCTTCATGAAGAGAAGTTCGATTCGGCGGTCAAAGACATACCTCCTGTGGTTTCTACCTTTAGCACACTCTCCTTGGCGCCGGTGGGCTGGAATGCGTTTAGGAGGGGGGCCTGGACAGAGAACAGAGCCCAATGACCATACGTCGGCGAGCCAGACGAGGGAAGGGCAGCATTGACGACGGCCTGATAGCTGCTTTTGATCGAAGGACCATTCGTGGATAGATTGAGCGATGCCATGTTGGAGGTTGTGATCGATGGGGTGGGAGTTCTGGGTTGGACAAAGGGGAGAGCTCAGGAGCTAATCGGGAAGGGCCAGGAGATGAGGAGTTGGCGGATTTCCAGAGGGAAAGAAGGGGGGGGTGGGGAAGAGTTGGCAGGTGCGAGCTTCGAGCGATGCCAAATTCCCAAAAGTACAAGGCGTCAGTCGTGGGGGAGAATGTAAGTTGGGTGAAATTTCAGAATCGCGCTCGATTTTGGGGCGATTCTCCGAGGATCGTATTTCGTGAGCCGGCGTTGGCAAACACAAGGTGAGAGTTTCGGGAAGATGGTGACGACACAGGGTTGAGGCTGTGTTGCTGGGCAAAGTTGTTAGCCAATGCAAGTCACAGTAGTAAACTAGTGTAAAATGCCTTGGACAATCGGACAATCGTACCAGTCCTTGGTACGAAGTGAAATGCTTGTCCCCTCAAGTGCCAGCTGTGTCCTCATGTCATACAGTGGGAATTACAGTAAGCTCAGAATCGGTCACTGTGTCCCGCCATCCGCGTATTTTGTCTCCTGGCAAGGGGTAAAGCGGAGCATAGCACACCCTTCATAGAACTTGTTGACAAGTGGACTTGGAATAGTTTGGAATTGTTGCTTTACAAGTACTGGAGAAAGCGAGAATTTCAACATCAATCACACCTTGATTCAATTCAAACACCTCTAGAAATGAGAAAACAGACCCTGGGGAGCGATTCGATGGATTCGAGGGCATGGCTTTCGCCAACATGGCGATGTGACGCCTCTTATATCAGATGTTCGTTCATGTTCCACGCCGCTTGCGCGCCTGGCGACACCGGTGACAGTGATACATTGATGTTCCGTATTCCCGTTAGTACACTACAGCTGTCCTTCCGAAATCCGTGTGTTCCTCACAGGATATCCCAGGCACAGAGAAAGAGCATTTGGATGGCAGTCGTTCGGCCCCTATGCCCCAACCGGACACGATGACATAGACAAACCCACGAGAAGAAATCATGCGAGAGACGAGCCTAAAAGTGCCACATATCTCATTAGCTATCGCTGTCGTGATCCTAGTTGTGCCAACCGAAATGGCCTCTCGTGTTCATTATTGGTTGGCTAGCCATTCCTCGATGCCTCCCCTCGATAGAAATGTCAGCTCTTTCGGAGTATCATTTCCTACTCAATGTCCAGTGCCTGCCCAACCCGCTTCGAGAAAGGAGTTGAGCTTTCGTTTTCTCATCTTACACCATGCATCCCGTGGCGCGGGGCATACGTGACGACGTCGTCCTGCGTTTTATCCACTTGTTTCAATAGACCTGGTTCTGGTACTATGCGGTTTCGATTCAAGGCCTTCAGGCCAGCCAAAGGGGCGAGAATGTTTGATCATGACATCTACTCGGTCATGACGACATCTGCGGTTCCGACACTGTAAGGCTTGAGGAAATCGGGATCATTCGCAATCTCTTCCTTGACGATATCGAGTCCGCCAACGAGCTCGCCGCTGATCCAAAGCTGGGGGTATGTGGGCCAGTCGGCAAACTCCTTGAGACCCTGGCGAACCTCGTCGTCGGCGAGAATGTTGAAGAAACCGTATTTGACCGAGTTCTCCCGGAGGATGCCGACAATCTGTCGCGAGAAACCACACTTCGGCTCGCTTGGGGTTCCCTTCATGAAGAGCATGACCGGGGCTGCCTTGACTAGATCCGAGAGTCTGTTGAAAAGCTCTTCCTTTTGCTTCTCAGGGTCCTGCGTCGCCTCCTCGCCGGCTGCGGCATTCTCTGCGTTTGGACCAGAATTGCCATTGGAGACGGGGGCAGAAGCAGCCGCATCGCCTTCGGGTGCTTTGCCCGCATGCGTTTGGATGGCAGTTCGGACCTTCGCGGCGCTCGTTCCGCTCACAGTCTCAAGTATTTGGCCGTCCCTCGAAATGACAATGTAGGGAACAACATTGACCTGGTATTCTTCGGAAATATCCTCAAGCTCTTCGGCGTTGACAGAAGCCCATAGCGTCGTAGGAGGGTTCGTGACTGGGTACTCGGCGGCGAGGGTCTTGATGACCGTGGCCATTTGCGCGCAAGGGGCGGCCCATGGCGCATGGAAATAGATAATGTGAAGGGCGGAAGAAGGGAGACTGGCAATGTGCTTCTGCCAGTCGGCCACACTGAGAATCTCTGTAACAGTTGACATGGTGACAGCTAGGTGATGATGATCAATGCCAATCGGTGGTGGCGTGCTGGGAGAAAAATATTGTTCAGGAAGAAGGATCAGATTGGGGCGTGATGGAGGAATTCGGATCGGATTTGATGCAGAAGACGCTAATGACACTGCAAGGGATTGATGAGTTTTTGAAGGTTTTTGATGGATGTATGCTGAGTAGTGCCGCGGTAAAAGACAAAACGATGGGAATTGCGGCAACTCCAGATATCAATGAATTAACCTCACAGGAGAGACAAAATCTTAGAATCGTCTCGAAAGGGAAGCCTTCGAATGTCGCCAAAAGATTTTAGCAGTCGAATGGCGGGGTTGTCGGCAGGTTGTTTGGAGGGGCAGGATAATTGGAACGAAGCGAGTAGTCTGACCCCACCAAAGAGATTGATAGCCACTACAATTGTAATCGCGCCATCGCAACTGCCATTGACACTCATGGACGAGATTGGTTGTGCGGGAGGAGGCTTGGAACAGGCTTATTATTAATCCTCGACACGTTCTGATAAGATAAGCAGCAAAGCACATCATTTTACCTCTGGTCAAGGAAGTAGTTTGCGAAGTCGTGGAAACTACCAAGGACTTTCCTTTACCCCAAATTGGTTGGCGTGCCTTGCCTACAGTGGGGCATTTAACCAAATGGCGAGCAGAGTTAAGATTGATAATCGTGGCTTCCAAGTGGCAAGCCCAGGCCTAGCTTCAACATTGAGGCTCTCATCAAACCTTTTAAAGCCGATGGCTCAGGATTGATGTCTAGACTGGAGATACGAAGTACACTTGACATTAATGTATACTTCAGCCACTGATATCATCACGATTACGAAGTACAACCAGTGCAGTGTACTTCGTAAAATAGCCGGTCTACGAAATTGGTAGTGAACATGATGCTCGAATGCAATTATCGGGGGTTCTCACAGTCAGTGCAATCAATCCCTTCGTGCGCAGCCTGGTTGCCTAAAATCAGTGTTTGGGGCTGCAAAAGTACTTCGAGTCACTGCGAAGTACATGATAGTGCCGTAATCACGTCCACACTTCGGAGGTATCTGCACTGCAGGACCGCCCTGCCCACGCTTCAACCAGGCTGGCACACCACCCAATTGTTCCCCCGCCCGCCTTACACGGAGTGTTCCGGGGTGGCTCGAGCTGCAATCAGTCCAACATTGTCAAAGTTGGTCCCAGAAGGTGGCTCGAGAGTACTTTGTTGCGGCGCAGTGTAACACGCAGGCAGCGGACACAGCATCAATTATACTGAATCCTACACGCCACGCCAGAAGCCCAGAACACAGAGGACCCAAAATTGGCCAGCCGAAATTCACGTCTTTACCAACATTGTCGCAAAGCACACAGATTTCCCTATCCCTCCTCTTCAACTCCTCACCGCCGTAATTCATCCTCGCCTCGCAGTTGGAGACACTAAGTCCTCATCGCGTTCGACTCTCGCCGTTCCTCCGCTGCCTTTATTATCCTTTAGCTTGGTCAAGACAAACGTCTCCAGTTTGGCGCTGACCACCTTCGACGCCTGGGAATGATATCGGTTGGAATCCGTGTCGGACATACTCGCTCCTTTTTGCTCCCAGTTTAGGAACCGAAATCGCACATCCGCCGTCTCGTCATTGTCGACTTTCATCGCCATCTTCCATCCTTGCCATCTCTTCGGAGACTCGCCGCTTAACTCCGCCTCAAACTTTATCTTCCATTGGACCGCGACTCATCATGACCCCTACTCCTCCTTCAACGACGCCTTCGTCGGGCGGCGCCCACTCCCCGACAGAGCAGTTCCGCGTTATACGCAAGAGGAATCGCATTCCTGTGAGCTGCCAGATGTGTCGGGCCAAGAAGTTTGTCACTCTCAACCTCACCACCGCTCGTGAATATTGGTGATGTGCTAACGATTCCGCCACTTAGACTGTAAGCAGCTCGATTTCGTCAACGATAACAGAGCCCCAAGCCGACTAGATTTACCTCTCGACTCTTCTCCTAGGCAATGTCTAACCTCTTTCTCTTATATATAGGAAATGCGACCGGGCCCATCCTTGCGGAAACTGTGTAAAGCGCGACGGTTCCTCCACTACCTCCTGCCATTATGCCGCGACAGCTCTACGAAAGAGGCCTCAGACGCAAGCAGCTGCCGGTCCAGGAGATATGCAGAACAGAATCGATCGCCTGGAAAATCTCGTGCTATCGTTGATGCACGGCGGTGCGAACGTCGAGGTTCCATCTTCCCGAACCAAGTCAACAGGTCAAATAAGTCAAGATTCGACTGCGGTCACGAATAGGTCCCAGACAGAGGGCTCTTCTATGTCGGCTTCGACGCGGACCGACCAGGGTGATGAAGGTAGCGATGTTGACGACAGGCTTGCCACCTCTCTCGGCGTCCTCAAGGTCGACTCCGAGATGGGCAAGTCCATGTACTTGGGCCAGGAGCACTGGCACTCGCTTCTCACAGATATTGCCGAAGTTAAGAATTATTTTGTGACTCACAAGAAGGAGCTGGAGAGGAGCTACAAACAGGTCATTTCCTCCAAACCCGCACACGCTCTTGAAGGTCCTGTGCTCCTACTAGGAACGCTGAGGACATCCGAGGTTGAGTTGCGGGCGGAACTACCGCCGAAAACAACGATTCTGGCTTTATGCGAGCGCTTTTTCCAATCTTCGGACGGTTGGATATGTATTGTCCATCGTCCTACTTTTCTACGCCAGCTGCACGCCCATTGGTTGGATCCCTCTCAGACGCCGTTGATGTGGATAGGCCTACTTTACTCGATTCTTTGCCATGCCGCGATAAGCTATCACAAGGCCGGTGATGAACCACCTGATATGAAAGGCCGCTCTCTCGACATTGCTGCGGAATATCGCTTGCGAGCCTCTCAGTGTCTTGTTACGGCCGACTACACTAAAGCGGTGGAGTATTCGATCGAAACTCTGATACTTTACATCTTTGGCGAGTACAGCTCGAGATGGGACATGGACATGGCCTTGTGGCTTGTCTTATCACTGGCAACTAGGATAGCATTTAGGATGGGGTATCATCGCGATGGAAAGTGGTTCAAATCCCTTACTCCATATCAGGCGGTATGTTTTTTCTCTGGTCCGTATTTTTTGGTTGCTAAGGGGAGGCTAATTCATTTGTTAGGAAATGAGAAGAAGAGTTTGGGCGATGGTCCGGATGGGTGACGTGGTGTTCTCACATCACCTTTCTCTTCCGCGGATGATAAACGATTCAGATTGCGATACTGAGCTGCCCAGAAACCTCCTCGATGAAGACTTTGGTCCGGAGTCCACTGAACTACCTCCACCAAGGTCAGCGTTGGAACGAACCCCAGTCGATTATCTCATCGCAAAATCTAAACTTTGCATCGAGTTTGGCAAAATCTTGCGAGCGACAACGAATGTTGGTCGCCAGCTCACGTACGACGAGGTGTTGCAGTTTGACACGGATCTCCGGGCTGTCCGGGCCCAGTTCCCACCTCATCTCAAGATATCCCCGTTATATGACATCTCCGAACCGCCACAGGAGTACATGACACGATTCCATCTCGATATTTTGTACCAAAAGATATTGTGCGTTCTTCATAGGAATTATATCCCACGTGGGAGGCAGAACCCTCGCTATGCGCATTCGCGCAGAACTGCTATCGAAGCGTCTCTCGCGATGCTCCATCACCTCGAGTCTCTACATCGCGAAACGCAGCCCGGCGGTCGATTAGAAGACCTGAAATGCCACGTTGCGTCGCTAGCTCTAAAGGACTTCAACTATCCGGCGGCTCTGGTCGCAGTAGAGCTGCGATATTCCAGTGGAGAGGCGCACGAGGCTCCCATCTCACCGTTCTCTCAAACTGGTTACGTCTGCACACCGGAGCAGCAGCGTGAGATGCTCAGGACATTGGAGGTGACGAGGGATATCTGGCAGGGAATGTCTCATATGTCGGTTGACGCGTACAAGGCCGGAGCTGTCCTGAAAATTCTGATCGAGAGCGCGAAAATGGCCCGACCTCGAGAACCTAGTCGGTCCGCAACGCCTGGAGCTGCTGGCGTGCGGCTCACTGGTATCAACTCCTTTGTCGATTCGCAGGATATGAGACCGGAGCAATCCGCCGCCCTAGGTTTGGGCATGCTCGCCGGATCGATATCTCCTTCGTCACCACCGAATTTTATTAGCCAGAACCAGAACAAGTTGCCGCCCATTTCCCAGATGGACCTTCCCATGTCTACCGTCGTCGAGCCGGCTATGCCTCCGGAATTGCAATTTGACACATTTGGGGCGAACCGTCCGTCGTCGCCACCGCTCTCCCTGTTCCCCCAGCTCGGAGGCAATGGTGTCGACACGGGGGAGGTCGATTGGGTAAGTAATGAAAAACTGTCCATGGCGTGCAGCCTCATCCATTATGAGGTTCCAATAGCTAATCCTCTGCCCGCAGGACGCCTTCGAGAATTACACGCAGACAATGATATGGTCTGTTGATCCGGCTTTCCACATTTTTGGTACTGGAGAGGACGCCACGCAGCAGAACAACAATGTAAATGACCCGTCAAAATATCCAAAATAAGTCCTCGAGCTATGGAAGCTGGTGTTCCATATCAGGCTCGGCTCTGATGAGACACATCCTCCTCGGGGCTGCCATGCATCAGATGTCCCTCACGTGCACCAATGCGCGGGTCTCATCGCCGAAGACGATCTCCACAAACCGAACGCGAAAGATGGTCACCTGTTGCTTGTTGAGGCGAATAACCGCGAGCAAGGAGCTATCAAATAAACCGCGGGTCTCGAACCATGACTTGCTAAGTCGGATTCTGTGAGGGAAATGTTGTCGAAACAATCTTCGGCTGCGCATCTTCGAAGACACTCCAGCTGTGATGATCCTGCGGGGTGGCGTATGTAGTACGCAAGACTTTTTTTCGGTTATGGGCGAATGGACGGGCGTTGGCTATAATTGATGGTTTCAGCAAAAAAAAGGGGCGTTGCAATTGTGTTGTTGTTAGCTGTTGGACTGGGCAGGCTAGATACTTTACTTCGCGAACAAACGGGGTGGATATGGACGGGGATATCTTGATTCAATGGAAGTAAGTCACGTCTTGATAAGAAACTCTCCATTCAATATGTATCGAAAATATACGGGACGAATCGGACAAGAAGCACGCACTCTTGGAACTTGGGTGACGTCCAGGGTACAGAAATGGTTGTCCACATAAGCCCGAGGACGACGTGAGTACAAGTATATAGAGCTCCCGACAAGAGCGGTCTACAGAAAGAAAACCACCTCTCTATCATGCATGTAAAACTAATGTCTCTCTCGCTCCAACGCCCAACTCACTGCGCTGCTCAAACCGACATCTCCTCGCTTCCCTGTACCCATGCCAACACCATTCCCTCCGCCACCACGGCCCGAAACCGACTGCGCTTGGTATCAAAGTAAATAAAAGCAAAAATGCGGTGGTGCAGCTAGACAGAGGCCTTGGCGAGGATGCGCCCTGGACGAAAACCTATTTCTGCTTATCGTTCTCGCTCTCAGAGACCTTTTCCCACTCGTCCTCTGTGCTCACGCTCGATTGTGTTCCCGGCCCAATCCCCCGAGAAGCCGCCGCGGGCACCTCCCGCTTCCTAATCTCCCCCACGTTCTGTACCGACTCGACATCTCGGGACTCCGCTACGGGAGGAGTCCTCGCAGCCGCCGCGGGTAGTATGTTGGTCGGTGGCGCCGTCATAGTCGTCTCGACCTCAGTCTCGCTATCGCTCTCCCCATCGTCGTCATCGTCGCCCGAAGATCCCCCCGCCACATCATCGCGGGCAGCCTCAGCCTCGAGCTTGCGCTTCTCGCGCTCCTCGCGCTCCTGATGTATCTTTAGTTCGGCGGCGAACCAGTTGATGGACCACCATAGACCGCCGCAGAGGATGGAGAGTATGATGAAGTGGACGCTCTGGATGGTGAAGAAGAGGATTGCGAGGAGGAGCTGGAGGGCGGCGAAGGTGGCGTTGGCGGCTTTGAGGAGGGTCGGGGTCGGGCCGGCGACGAAGATGGATTCCCAGAGGTCTTGGAGGAAGGAGGCCATTGTTGTGGAAGTCTAGGTTTACTGAATGCGACGATATTTTGGGTTCTTAGGGGCGCGGGGTTGGGACGTGGAGTGATCGCGGTTTGCGCGGGATGTTGGGATATTGGGCGCTTTGGGTTTCGCGGGAAGATAAGGGTACTGAAAAATTAGATCGGTATTCTCGGATTCGCCTTTTTATTTTCCTCTTCTAGTTTTGTGCTGGCGAGCGTTAGCTGGGTGCAGCGACAAAGATATCGGCTGTCCACAGGTCGCGGTTTGGAGGTTGCGGAGTGACGCAACGCGTGCTTTCGGAGGTGGGTGAGCTCAGAGAGCTAATCTGCAACTGCGGGAAGGCGGTGATGGACTTAAATGGGTCGGGGCTAGTCTCGTCTCGTGTAAGTACTTCGTACTTGTACAATGTACAAACAAACGAAGTCAAGGATCCTAGACCGCCACGTCCTCGGTCCATCACTCATGCGCCTAACCAGGTCCCATCGACGAGGACAGAGAGATAAAAAGAAAGAAGAGGACAGGGTCGCCGCAAGATGAACTCACATTCAAAAGAAAATGACAAGTTGTCCTGTGCTTCTTTCGGATCCGAGGTCTCTCGGAAGGCCAATAAACAACACGGCAAGGGCACCAAGAACGCCAGGCAAGCAATTATAGCACTGACACAAGCTCGGGTCTTCGTCAGCTAGTGGGGAGTCCTGGTCGCGAGGCTCGATTAGGCAACACAACAGATAAGTGTTGATTTGACCCAGGTATTAACGATGGTTCGTAACACGACAGTGACATCTGCAGGAGAAACGGGGAGACTTGTAGGCAACGAGAACACCGAAGAGAACAGATGGCATGTGCCTTTTATATCGAGAGAAACCACAGGTTGCTACTTGCAGAGAGAGAGAGTAAAAGACGCGGAACAAGGTGACGCTGAGGATGGCTGGCCAGGCCTGTTTATGAACCTGCCCGGTCCGGTTTGGTTTGCGGGGGTTTCTCATCAATGATCGCTTTTATCGGCGACACCTCAACTCTATTTATTGTTCTTTCTCGGTACTTGGGCCCTGATATGGCAGGCCTGCTGGTGGCCTGGGGGTAAATTCGGCGGCGGACGCGGCCACGAGACCAACCTCGACTGCCTTTAATGTGCCTCAATGATTTTGCAAGTCTGAGGG
>SJVG01000333.1:0-36537 GCA_034774675.1 Scedosporium minutisporum
ACCCACGCCTCTCTCAGCCGCATCAACCTCACCCCCACCCCACGAGTCCTGACACGAAGTAAATCCCCTCAAAACGACTCTCGCCAGCGAAACACCCCATCGACCATTCCCTCCCACGATGCACAACCAGGTTCATCCCAGCTCCATGATCTTCGTCAGTTCCGAGGGTACCCTGTAGGAATGGCCACATGCATCTTCATGTAAAGCTGCCTAGAAAGGAGGGGGGCTCGGAGTAGCGGCCCTGGAAAGCCCAGAAAGCCACCGGTCCATGTGCCTTGTTGGACCCCTCTGGCTCTTCCGGTGAAGTCCGAGATATCCAGTATTCACTTATCACAAGAAACAGATCCGGACAGCGACATATTTTGCAAGTAGAGTTTCAATTAAGAAAAGAAAAGGTTGGGACGGAAGTGTCTGTTACTCTGCCCCATAGTATATCCTATCAAAGTAACTACTAACAGCGAAGGGCAATCAAAAGGAAAAAAGTCCAAAAATAAAAGGGTGGAGGAAGAAGAATCTAAACTAAGGGAATGAGAGCATGAATAAATAAATCCAAGAATAATAAGGTCCTCCTTTTGAATAGGACTCGTCTAGTCCTCCAGTGTCCTGTATTAGAATCATTTCGTATGTTTCCGATCCTCGTATACCAAAGCCGTAGATAGAGAGACGACAACAACCTGCTGGAAACACTACTCCTCCTTTCCAGTAGCACAAAACAAACACAGATCGTAAGCAAAACTAGTGTGGGTAGTCATCAATATCATGCCTTTCTTTCTCCCCCTCTTTCTTTTCTTCCCAAAGTATCCCAAAAACCTTGTTGTTCCTCCTTTTCCTCGTTTCATATCAGTGGTATAGCCTCTTCTCTGCGGGCATCGTAATCGTCATCATAACCCTCCTCTTGTTTTAACCAACTGAAAGTTACTTTTTCCACCAATTTGCCAATAAGTCGCACTGTAAATTCCAAAAAAAGAGAAAGAGATAGTCCCTTCAGGTGCTTTTGTTGCAAAGCGTGTAGAAGGATAGCTGAAGACGTGTGTATATATGGAGGGCGGCATAAGGACTCGGATGGGTGGGTGGTGGTATATATCATTCCGCAGAGCTTGTTTAGACAAAGGAAATAAACATAGAAAGGAAATAAGTGTAAATGAACGATTTCCGATTGCCGAGTTTGAATATCAGAATACTCTGTATTGCTCAAATCATGCCCGGCATTCCGCTCTCGACTGGTACCATTAGGTGGCTGGTCTGCGGGATCGGTCGTGGGGGAGGAATCAGCTGTATGTGATGCTGGGGTTGGGGATACTGCTGCTGCGGCATATGCTGAAGCGCCAACTGCGGATTTTGTTGGACCGGGACCTGCATCATCTGGCCTTGAGCTTGCATTGGCATTAAGCCGGCAGACAATGGATGGACTGGGCCAACAGGAGTTAGGGGCTGGGGAACCTGATGATGCGGTGTCAATGGAGGTTGTTGCTGTTGCCGTTGCTGCTGCGGTTGCAGTTGTAATTGAAGCTGAGGGGGTGCCTGAGCCTGTTGGGGAGTCAAAGGCGGTTGCTGTTGTTGACCATCCGTCATCGGCTTGGTTAGGGGAGGCGGAGCGAGAGCTCGGCTGGTGCTCTCCCTTCGGCGCTTGGGGGTGTCCTTGATCTTGGGATGGGTATGGCACTGTGTGCGAGAAGCAAGTTTGGTTAGCACGGGGAACTACAAACAAATCTCCATAATCATCTGCCGTGATCGACGCCCCTTGCAGGTCGCATTGACCAAGACTTACCTTGTACGCATGCCTGAACCAGGTGGTTCCCTTCTTTTTGCTGCTCACCAGCGCAATCCATTCATTGCAACTGCCACAGAGGCCCTCCCAGACATCCGGGTTGCCGTCCATCCGTCTCGTTTCTTGGGGCTCCTGGAATGGGCTTCCCGTCGCTGCGCTGATGCCGTGCGTGAAGGACTTGTCATACCAGAACGCCGAATTCTTGAGGACCAGCCACCGCCCGGGTTTGCAGATTCCGCACCAGCCCTCTCGCTTGTTTCCGTGGCCACGAACCCATCGCGGAGTGTAAAGATCCCCCTCAAACCGTAGTTCTTGCTCGTGGGGAACGAGATCGGGATCTGATGGATTCATGTCCTCTGGAGGAGGCGGGATTTGCTCCTCATGGAGCGATGCGTAGAGATCTGGAGGATCAGAGAGATCGGTGTAATGGGCATGGAGCGCATGAGGGTCCGCATTACTTTGGAGCATGCGGAAGAGACCGTGAGAGAGGAGCGGTGGTGGCGCCTCGAAATGATGATGGGGCACATCGGGGTGGAACCCATGCGATGGCAGCTGCGATGGAAGTTGAGATGGTAGAAGCATACTGTTACGGTGGAATGCTGGCGCCCCAGGTATCAAGTAAGGATGTTGTTGAACAGCCTGTAGATTGCCAAAGTTAAGCGGTAGATGATTGCTCGGTATGGTAGGTGATGAGTGCCTTGACGATGCCATCCTTTGATGAGCGGCAAAGATATCGCTTCCGGGGTGGTACACAAATGGAGACGGCCGCCTGTTGGGCCCGGGGCCGTAGGAGCCCGTAGACCACCGCTTATTCCTCGCGACTTCCACGCTGTAAGGTGCTGTCCTAATTCCTGGACGTGGCGACGGAGATGCTCGACCACGGCTGTGCGTCCTTACAAGCTCTGACCTACCCTGAGGTGTCATGCGAGGAGAAGCGACGGGGGAAAGTTGCGTCGAGGACATGAGCGAGTTTCGGTTGGAGGGTGGCGGGTATTCGGATCCAAAAGAAGGTGCTTCCGAAAGCGCTGCCGAAAAGTCCTCGTACGATGCCATCTCGGAAAGTCCTCCAGAGGTCGACATAGTGAAAGACGATCCAGACATGCGACGGTTGCTCATGGTGTTGTCAAGGTAGAGGGACTCGCCATCAGGAGGCGGACCCTGGTACCTCAAGTCGAGAATCGGGATGGCTTCGTCTGCAGTGTATGCCTGGCCTATGTTAATATCGCCATCAAGATTCTGAAGCTCATAGTTGTCTTCACAAGGCTTCTGATTCCACGGGTCTGCCAATTTTTTTTTCTGCATTAGTACGGTTGACTGGACAAGTGATGAGTAGTGAGACTCACTTGACCCTATGGTGGTCGGGGTGTAGAAGTCTTGGTGCATAGAGACTGGCCGCGAAGACATGGTATCGCTGGGCGTTTGCTGGAGCGATAGAGACGAAGAGGCCCAAGGATTTATACCGCCATACTCCTCACCCATACTGTAAGAGAAACCCTCGTGAATCGTGGCTGGCCGGGGCCTCATAGTTTGAGTGGGAGTGGTCCAGATCCCTGTGGTGGCCATCACTTCCGCCTTGACGGGCATGTCGCTGTCGTTCATGGTGACGATGGGCATGGGCTGGGGACCGGGATCTCTCTTAAATTTATCGTCGGGACTGGAGTTGAACTGCAAGGAAGGCGGCGTCTGTATTTGTTGTTGACTGCAACTCGCCAAGGCGACAATGTGTAAGTCATGCCTGCCTGCCGAGAGTGTACGATTTACAAGCGCATAGAGTCGTTAACTTACATTGGTGTCTGACTGGAGTCCATGGTTGACCCTTCCAACGGACTCAAGGAGTGCGTGTAAGTGAGATGTGACTTAATCTATCTTGCACCGGATGCTTTACTGACAGCGACACTTGCAGTTAGCATTGATGCTCGGACGAAGATGATCATGAATAGGGGAAAGGAGAAAGTGTCCGCGACGGCAGTTGCATCGTCATTCTAGAGGGAGGACGGTCGAGGTCGGATGTGTGATGTGTGGGCGGCCAACTACAGGCACGGCATGGCACAGCATCTTGCAGTTCATGGGAGGGAGCTGATCGGAGCGAGTGGGGGAGGCTTGTCCAAGAACCCAGGAAAAAAAAAAGACAGATCGAGAAAAAGGGTGAAAAAAAAGACAGAAGTGAATCGAGTAGTGCTTGCGACGAGAAAAGAGTTCGTGATGTAAAAGAGTTCTTGTCGACTAGAGTGGATCGGTTGGGTTGAAGGGTTTTTCGACTTACAAGCAATATCTGGCGCAATGGCCCGATGGTTGACTGACCAGGTCAAGATATGATTCTTAGAAAAGAAAAAGAGAGCGCGCAATGCCCACAGGTTAATCTCCGAGCAAGAATGAGAGGCGTCCGGTGAAGTCCAGGTCTAAAAAGATGAGCGGAAAGCGAAGCGATATGAGCGAGGTATTCTTCCAGCCAGTGTCGATCGAGGGTTTTCGATTGTGATGACCAGTCTTCCCCGGTTTGTCTTCCGACTTAATTTTATTCAAGAAAGGATTGCGGGCCTCTTGTCGTCGTCCTTCTCAGGGTCTTTCGAAGAGAACAGATTGAAAGGCAGGGTGTCCGGTTCGTCGAAGCGGACGGGGTATCAAGGTCGGGAAAGAAGAGTGTGTAATACCAACTCGTTTGGATGTTGATGCGTAGGCAACTTGGCTGGGTCTTATCCGGGAGGGGAAGAAAAGAGAGGGCCAGCTCTTTAGTTATAGACGTATAGGTCGAGTGGGTATTAACAAGCGGAAGGAAGGCTCGGGATTGGGGTGTTAACAGAAGAATTATAGAGCAAAGCTAAGAGGCAGGAGAAAGGAGTGACTAGCAAAGGCAAGACTTGAAGTGGGAAAACGGGCGAAAAGAGGATCGAAAAGAAGACAAATATGAGGGGCGGTGCAGGACCCTGGGGAGTATAAAAGAACGAAGAGCGGGAAGAGATCTCACGCGCATCCTCTTCGTGCCTACAACGCAGCACGGTCAGGTTCGGAACATCGGTAGGAGCCCAGCCGGGTCCTTGATACACGTCTGGGTGGTGTCTGTGGACTTGGACTGGGTAGAGGAAGAGGTGAGGGAGACACGGCGAGGACGCCGAGGACGACTACCAAGACGCAGGCCAAGGATGGCGGTACCTACAGCAAGACGCAGCAGGTACTCCGTACCTTACGTATGGTGTGGGTATCTTGGGAGTGGAGGGTGAGGAGTGGAGGAGTGGAGGAGAGAAAGAGAGAGAAGAGAGGGAGGGAGGGGGGGTGTGTGGGTGTGTGTAGTACAGCGAATAGCTCCGGTCCTCGCCAGTCGAACCCAGTCGGATCCAGTACCAGACGCCAGACTAGCTAGGGTGGGCCGTTTCCCACATCGCTTCTGCTTCTTCGAAGAGGCCGGGCGAGAGCGAGGACTAGGGTGGACTCGGAGACAAAGTTAGAAAGGGAAGACGGGGTCGATCTAGGATGTGGTGTCCCGAGGGGGACCCAGGCCGACAGGGATCCATCGCCATCATCATGAACACTTCGAGGGACGGGGATAATGGATGGGTAGTAAGTGGGTACCAGAGATGGGCAGGGGTTGGTTGTCGCAAAGGAACAAAAACGGATCGCATTTGTAGATGATGTGAGAGTGTGGCAGAAAAAAGGTACCGATGGAACCATCGCTAGGCTCAGTGTGGAAGAAGCGTGGACGATGTTGAACTTCTTTTGGGGGGAACATTTACAAGTACATTTTTACCATTACATTCGGGGAGAGAATCGAGGGGGATGAAGGGGACAAGGATAAAACACCTCCACAGGGCTGTAGCAGACAGGGTAAAAATGTACGTGCGGGTACTCATCACGGAGGATCCGCCGTCTCGGAGGAACATTGGATTCTTAGAAGCTGGTGCTCGTACCACAGGGCAGACAGACATGGTGGGTTGGGGATTGGCTGTGCTGTGTCCACCTTCTCATACATGAGCGAAGCATTGAGTTTTGGGTGAAGCAATGGCGATTGGGCGGTTACGCATTTTGCAGCGTTGATGATGGTGGAAATGTTCGAGATAATTGGTAGAGGACAAAAAAAGGGGAAAACGCATACGCGCGGGTGCGACAGGGTCGCGTGCGTATGGGTGTGGAAGTGCGTGGTGGGTGAGTTTATTCGTGTGTAAGAGAAAAAGCGAGCGAGCCCGTTTCGATCACTCTTGCATCTTCTCTAAAACGAAGGAGATCATAAAGTAGCCAGCGTCCTCACTCGAGGCTGTGTTGCAACCCACAGTCCACCTGCCTGGACAGTACAGTCTCGCCGTTTGAGGGCGGCGGAGATAGATAGCCAGCAGTTCGGCTCGATCTCAGCGCGGTCTCGAGCAGCGCAGGAGCGGGCCAGAACGGTGTTGCACTTCGTACAGTGGCGTAAACGGCGCCAGGTCAGGATCCAGGCCAGACATGGGAGGTGGGAAGATCCGGCAAGGGGCGTGTAACAGAAGCGACACGGGGTGTGAGAGAAACTGGGGAGCATCTGGTCTTCGAGAATAGAGTGGATATCGATTGAACTTTGCGAACGGAATTGAATTCTCTGAATTATCAATGATTGCTGAGAAATTTTGATAATTTCCTGAAGATGAAGTAATCGGAAAGTCGACACGAAGTATCAAAATTAGATTGCTGAGGTTTGGGATTTCTCTTTCCTCGCTTTTTTGCGCCGTCGTTCTTTCCTGCTCTATTCGGGTGATCCCTCTCTGGGAATTGTCGTCTCAGCTTCCCTCGCTCACTGCAATGTGACGATGGCAGGCAATTGCAAAGTACACATGATCCACATCAGAGAACACCAGCCCACAATTGTACCCAAGTAGACCCTGCAGCTAATTACGGCAGCCCCGAGTCGTGCGCTCTTGCCAGACCTCACCATCTGTTCCTGCCACTTAGACCGCTTTCAACAGCTTATCATGTACATCAATTAATCTCGAGGCAAGAGAAGAGGCAGAGGAACTTCAACGCTCTTGCCCTCTTGTGTCTCGTCTAGCTCGACAATTGTCGCGGGGCAGTACTGTAGATCTCGTGAAGGATGACATGGGGAGGCGGGCATCCATCCCCCCCGTTGTTTCCTGCCCCATGGTTTGGCACAGAGGGGATCTCGAATCGAGAAACGCATCATGAATTATATCATCGATCATTCAAACATCGCCCTTCGATCATTGAAGATGATGCAGAACAGACTGCCCAACTACGGAAATACAACCAGGACAGGGCCATCGTCCGTCATTTGGTTCGATGAACAATGGCGAATAATTACAGGATTGAGAGTTAAGGTACACCATTCGATTACTGTATCCCACCCCAGGGCCGCTGTGGCTGGTCACTTTTTCACTTTGGTCGCCTTCGGGGTTTAGCGCCAGGCACTGGAACTGCCAGGCCCCATTCTTGACCCTTGGTTTACCGAGTTAATACCGTTCGGCTGGGCAGGGTGAAGTTAGCGAGGCGGGTCCCTCCGTGTCAGTGGTCAACCCTTAATACTCTTCCCGGCAAATGAGTGTATTCTTCGTGTAAGTGTTCCGGTGTTCCTTCGGCTCCCGAGAAGCAAAATACCACATTCTCCACAGCTCACACAACTCACACAACGACACGACAAAGAGCAGGGAAAAGCTCCGCCTTACTTCTCGTACGTGCGTGACCGGAGAAAGAGCGGGATTCCTCTAGAAAACGCGGAGCACCATAGCCTCTTGGGGACGAGCCTTTTGTCTGGTGCCCGAGAGATTGTTACCTCGTTGAGCTCCAACGGCGATCGAATCGGAGGCGCAGCAAGTGAGATCTGCCTTTGACATGGTTTTGAAAAATAAGCTCAGAGGAACTTTGTGTGCGCCTCTTTTGCTCGGACGGGGCGAGGTATCAAAATCCCAAGAAGACGGAAATCTTGGTCGCAGCCACCCGTCAGTGTGCCAGCCGGAGGGGCACACGGACGTCACAAGTCGAGACTATGACACAACATACCACCCGACGGACTGACATCCTGCAAGGTTAATCTTCAAATAGGTTATATTTCACGAACAAGATCAAGGAGAAAGAGAGACAAAAAAACAAAAGAGAAGAGCGGCACGGTCCAAGATATATCGCGGTAACGAGGGGAAACCCATCGAGTAGGCGTCAAGAGACGTGCGGATCATGAGCGATCGTGTTTAGCAATGGGATCCTGGAATCGAGTGCATTTTTCTTCCTCTTTGCCTTCCTATCTTGTTTCCCGTTTCGCTCGTTACGGCTTGTCGCTCACAAGAGTCAAGAGCGCAGCGTATAACGGTAGCGCGTCGAACACCACTGACTACAGTGTCGCCCTCATTGCTCAGTTGCTTCATAGTGTTTTCTTCCAGGAGCTATAAGTTTTGCACATATTATCTTGGTTAAAGTCTGGCGTGTGGTGTTGTACACCACACGCAGACTGAATTCTGCGCTGACCAGTCACGATGTCGAAGCCTGGGCTGGTACGGGTGAATTGAAGCAGCATGCAATGCTACCTCTCTTACCACTGATTCAGAGTACTTCACAGCCGACGTGGGCCAATACCTACGCCTCGCATTCCCTTCGTGCGACAAAGGGTCAATTAATGTTCCACTCCAGTCCTTCTAATTCTAGAAACAGCCGGTTCAAGTCGAAGCCTCTGTCGCCTTTCATTTTTGATTCTGTCTCTGTTCTATTTTCACGAATGAAATAAGACACGTCTTGTGGCTGGACTCGGCGTTATCTGTACCAGTGATCGATAACTAGCCAAATCCGGAGGTTTTTACTGGGTAGCGCGACGTGGACAGGGTGCAAGAGTTGTTTCATAGCAGGGGGATGGAACCGAACAAATGGTCACCAGGCAGGGCTTCGCGACAACGCAGTTCCCCCTCTATCGACGAAGGACGATATCAGCAGAGATTTAGAAACTTTGCGACGTGGACTGGACTGTTGACCAGGCGATTTTGTTCGGAATTAGCTGAGGTGGTGTATTAAATTTTGATGCCGCCCTATCTTTTTTTTCTGTCGCGCGAAAAGGTTGACCCCCCGGTTATCGTGGAAGAGCGGAATGGAGAGACGTGGACTTCTCTCGTCTGACCCGACCCTGCCGAGCAGGGGAGGGCCGAACAATTCCGTGGATTTAGTGCGTACGAAAACCAGTCTCGTTAATCAACCCAAGACCGGCTTCCGATCGTGGAGTACGAAGAATACAGGCAAAAAGTTGCCGGGGATTGAGTCCTCCGCTAGATGAAGAAATACCGTGAGACGAACTGAGTATAAGTGGTGGTTTTACAAGATCCTCTAGAAGCTGCTAGGATTTTAGCGTCCCACATCGAGTTTGAGTTTGAAGCTAACAACTTGACATGTACAATTGTACCCCAAGAGGCGCCCTATCAAGAGACTTGAAATGCTGGAATTTGGTCATTGCCGGCACAAAGAACCAGCTGGAGGGTTAGGGTGAGTCTTGATAATCCAATCCGCCTGTCATCGCACAATTTTAGGCGTCTTCCTTCGACCATTGAAACTCTTTTACTCTTCGGAATCCGCGTGTTCCTGTCTCTCTTTGGCGTTAAGAAAGGGAGCCAACGCTAAGAAACCGCCACTGAGGGGGAAAAAGGAAATTTCGCACTACACGGCGCACTGCATTAGCGTCTTCCTGTCCGGCGTGCAGGATTGGGGGAAGAGGGTATGCAGAAGGAGATGGTGGGCTGGTTTTGGATTGAGGCTCATCCATCCCTCTCGTGCGGCGCGCTGTGGGTTAAGACGGACGCAAGGGGAAGAAGGAGGGTACTTCCCACGGTACTTCGTACCTCAGGGGAGGATTTGGAGTCGTTCGGGTAAGGTCTGGAGGGGTAATTGCAGGGGTGTTGACGTCTCAGATCTGTAACACACGTAACGTTGGCAGGGGACAAAACGGGAGCTTTCTTTTTTAAAATGTTCCTGATGGTTGGGGTCTTGATTGATTGATTGGAGTTGGATGTGGGGCATGTCGAGCATGGAGTGCGTCCGTTTTTGAGCCGTCTGGCCAATCGCATAACACGTAGGGCTTAACAAAAGGTACGTACCTGGCTGTACCCCACGTTGTGAGACGTCGAGCCAAGACAACTTGGGACGTCCCGTTAATTGATTTGGATGACCGTCGCGAGGGGATCTGATATCTTGAGGGCTTGAGTTCAACATCATTCATAAATCTCGTGGTATCCGGTGGATAAGTGAATGGAGACTACGGAATTTAAGTCCAGAATCCACTTGTACGTAAATACGCTCATAATTTTGATCTTGAGCGTCTCCATTTCCCGAAAGTCCCCCGACGAGCGGCCCGCACAGGGGTCCCGTCTCTCTCCTCCCACATTTTCTTCTTCTTTTTTGGCCTGGGAGACGGGAGGAGGGGGCGTAGAGAGGTGATACCACGGATCGGTGATCCAAGTAACAGGTCGAACCACTTGCCGCCTCGAGGCTTGTAGATCGGCTGCTTATTCACGATTTGCTCATGTTGTCTTTACGTACGTTCGGTACCTTTTTCCGAGGCACACTGATTCTTTTTGGCCACACCTTTCTTTTCCCCGCGCCGTTGAGGCTCGCGTGGACTTGACCTTCCTTTTGCTGACCGCCTGAGGAGGATACAAAGATAGAGATTTAGATCCTTGCAAGGGCGGCTGTGCTACCCCTTGCAGCCTTTTTCTTTTTCTATTCATGGACACACAGGTAGCTGCGTTGGGAGGAGGGAGGTATTCGTCATAGGCTTTGTGGTTGAGCCTGCAGGTACTGCGGCCGAGGGCTCTTTCGACCTCGGGCCACTCTTAGAAAAGGGACCTCGAGAGATCCGCCCCAAGGTCACCCGCACATCCCATCTTCATCTTGTGCTCTAGGCGGTGGAGACGCGCTGTGGCGATGCTTGTTTCGTCCCGATGGGGATCTACTTGGCCTTTTTTTTTTCCCTTTTCCCTATCGTCATTCCGGTTTTTCTTGCCCAACATAGGATGGCAGTAAAGCCTGCTGCGCCTCTCCGTGTTAGAATCGTTGGTGATTGCGTAAAACGTGTTAGTGATAGAATGATTTTCCCTCCGTCCCTCGGGACAAATCCAGATAGATGGGATCATCAGCGGTCCTTGACAATATGAAGACCCTGTCTTTTCCTGTCCTTTCGGGCGCAGCCTTGTTGGAGTGGTACGGGTGTCAGTGCACTCGTCACTTTTCTGATGGGCTGCAGCTAACAATTAAAGCATGCAACGCGTTGGCTGCCTTTCTTCGAGCATAGCCTTACGATATCCCGCCCCAAGTCCCCCCAGATAAAGGGGGTTATCACGCAGCCGAGGGATCTTTGAGATGCCCATGGTGAGATATCACAAGGTTCTGCGCCTCAAGGTCGAAAGAGGGCGGGTGATGGAACCATGTAAGTCAGAGAGGCCTCTTCCAACGGGACGAGGCCGACGTATCCGCTTGGAACGCCGAGAGGTCACCGAGTCATTCGAGCCGCATTGCGTTGACTAGCGCCTGGGCTGACCAACCGTCGGATATATGTCGTTGGTCCATGTGAAGAGAAAATAGCAACATGAGTTTCTGAAGCTTCAGTACTAAGAAGAGAATGAGGGCGTCAGTTCCTTACGTGCTGGTGACGAATGTATTATACAGAAAACAACTTTGCGCTGGTGTGTCAGATGCGTAGTAGTCTCGTTGCCCGACGAGGGACTCGTGTTCGGAGTTGCGTCATGTTAATGGGCTTCTTTCTCCTTTTGCTTACCGCCTTTGCCCATCGCGGACATTCTTAACTGGTTTGGGCCTGGGGTACGTGGACGTAAGTGTCGGCGCGTATGAGGCACTGATATATATCATACTTGACTTATAACAACCAGTTTTTAGCATTGTAAGTGTTGCGCGTTCATGTTTTTGGAAGACGCTTACAGTAGATGTAAGGGAGGTATAAGACTGGACTTTTAAGCTCGGAGAAACTGTGCATTAGCTTGGAGTCAACGCAGCGAAGAGACGGCCTCTGCGGTCAATCACATGGAGGATGTCAGGCTAATCGCCAGGCGGTTGGTTCATCCTCACTATCACAGGCAGAATGCAGAGCGGAGTCGGGGTGTGTGCGTGTGGTCGGTGGTGGACCAGAATCAGGAGAGAGCCAGCTAGCCCGGCGTCAAGCTGACATGGCCCATTTGTGTTGCCCACAGGAAGATGGATTGAATTTGACGTATTTAGGTTCACTTGTCTCAGTACGCGCTGGTTTTGGCTGACCAATTTATTTGTACTTTATTATGACTTTCTGAGTCCTATTTTTTTTTCGTTAGATTTCTTTTTGTATTTTACGTCACTTGTAAGGATGGAAGTTTTCGTTACCGTTGCCGGGCCTGTATAAGTGGATGGCAGATTGCAAAAAGTCGACTCTGCCTTTTTTTCCTTCTTTTATTTTTATCTCGATGTCTTCTCTTGTACCTCGGTGCTTCGAACCTTCAGGGACATGGATGGACGAAGCACTGGATACAGGCAGCGAACTGATCCAGGAACAAGGAGGTAAAAGAACAGGGAAAGAAGGCATAAGGCCATCAGTCGGTACCTGCATTAACTACATCTCGGGAATCCCAGTAAGAGTCCGTTTCTTCGCTGCGAATGGCTAGCAAGAAGAAAAGTCCAATTAATCCAAGCCCGATCTTTTCGGTGCATCCCACCACTCTGGGTCAAGAAGCGAGATGGGTAATTCAGAAGAAAAAATAAATGCGAAAGGCCAATCGAAGATCAAGTTTATAGTGGACGTCGAACACGCGAGATGCGGGACGAAGCATCACGCGAATCTCACTGAATCTATCTATCTCTTACTTCGCCTTTGCAAGTCCCATCTGATCTTGGATCTCGAATCTTTTTCCCAATCATTTTCGAACCCAAAGGAAGTCCCACCTAGTCTAATAGCTGTTCCTGCGCAGTACTTCGTACGCACAAGACACAAAATCAAGATTTGGGACCTGGACATTTTTCGTCCATCTTTCACCTTTGACCGTCTCCCCGTGTCATCCATGCGACTGCGACGTTCCTTATCCCTTTAGAGTTTCCTTGGATTTTTCCATGAACGGTTACCATCTTCGAGGGGAATTTCATTCCCGGCTACTACGCTAGAACCCTGTCGCTGTAGAGGTTTCCCGGCCTCGCCGATGCGCGTGTAAGTAGTTCGCGTTGCGGTTTGCATTCTCGGTTCATAAAAGCTATGGTGAAAATGAGGGGAAAGGGCCGAGATGGGAGATGCAACCTGCTTTCCTTGGCATCTACACTCATACTAATACCGAACTCTTCACTTCTCAAGGAGACCTGGGGTGTGGTGACGGAGAGGCAGGCAACAGCGCGTCGTCGACACAGGTTGAGGTATGTCGTATAAAAAATAAAAAAAGAGATAAAAACGGAGAAAAGAAAAGAAAAGAAAGGAAAGGATCGCGCAGCGGGTATAATCGTCAGGGCGTACTGGAGTCAACTCTCGTCATCTATTTACGGTATACGAAGCACGACCCTTTGCGAGCAGTATGACCCTGCCACCGAAGCGAGGTCAATTAATTTCCACTTCATACCGAGCATCACTGTTGCTTTCCGTGGAATTGTTCGATGGACCCTTCTGTGGGTCTCCCTTCTTATCAAGGACATTGTCCGTGTCCAATTTTAATGGGAAAAAAATTGAAAAACTGAATGCTCGCAATTAATATCCCTACCTCTCCATGTCTGCTGGTCCTGAAGGGGGGCGTGTATAAATACGCATAACAAACTCGACCCTTTTGGGAAATTGGGGCGTTTTCCTTCTCCTTCCCAACTTCCCAGCTCCTCTCCCCCAAGCTATTCCAAACCTCAACCCACCCCCCGCCTGCTTCAACCAAAATATCCCCATGGACCGATTAAAAGATTCAGCGAGTACGTCGTTACCTTGCTCTCTTCCGATCAAAGAAAAAATACCTACCGAACCTTGAGAGATCTGTGGGATTCGAGCTAGCCCTGCGCCCGGCTTTATACCCCCGTCTCGTGCTACTTTGCGAGTCTCCATCGAGGGCTATATCTCGGCTCTTATGATCATCAGTCTCCAGAATGATGACTCGCCCCTGTTCCTTCTTTCCCCCCCTCCCCCACTTGGTGGCGCGTCGTCGAGGATGAGTCGAGAGTCAGAGGGGAACGGAAGGTCGACACGCACACGCAAGAGAGACCTATGGCCCACACCTGTTAGAGGACGCCCCCTCCTCTCTGAACTCAGTTCCCACGGCACGATATATTAAGGCTAGCTTCAGCTATTTGCTAGCAGACACGATCTTGCACTGGGTCCATCTCCACTAAAGGAAGAGAAGAAAAAAGGGTACAAGCCGAGGCCTGGTGTTGGAACAGACTTGGCCCGCCAACCCTTGTGCCCGGGTCTGTGTCCAGTGTAAGTGCCTTGAACTAGCCAGGCATAGTAGTTTTCCCGACGGCGTCTTCTCGAAGATACAGGGGAGGGACAAAAAATAGCAGCAAATCTTACATGGGTAAGAGAGCGGGGGGTCAAGGGAGGCCTGAACAAAGAGCCCTTGTGCTGTTCTCTGTTTAAACAGTGTCGAAGAAACAGAGGGTGGCCCTACTCTTGGGGAAGAGGCTAGCCAGGATCAAGCGGGTAATCCGGACAAAGGGCAAAGGGCAAAGGGAGAAGTAAGTCCAGCCTGTACCCATCCTCTCGCCTCCCCCTCCTCTTCTCCCCTCGTGTTGGCGAGGCCTTTGGGATCCGTGCCGCTATCGGGAAGTCCTTTCTGGGAAAGGCACATGTCTTTGGGTGGGAGGGGCACGCAACTGACTCGACGGACCAAACTTTCTTCGTGACGCGTTAAGTGGTTTTTTTATCACTGGACCATTATAGCGTCTAGTTGGCAAGGAAGTCCGACGCCCGTAAATGGTTGGGCAATTCCAATCCCTGCTTGGCCTCGGCTCATGGAGTTGAGGAATGATAGTATAGCAGAGATACCCTGGTGCGTTAGTAGAGGGTGTCCTCTTTTGGAACGTCCGGCATACTCTTCTCGTTAAGTGGCGAGACAGTTTCTTTGGCTTTGCTAATTTTTTTTTTCCACCTTCGTTCACCGGGCCGGTGATCCTCAGCGATCTCGGTCAGTTTCGTTTACCTTGATGAACATGGAACTTTTTTCTCGGAGTCCTGCTCCAGCGCGTCACGCGGTGGAGAGAAACAGAAACACTGGCACTAACAATGGCACCAAGGGTGGGGAGAGATGGAGAGAGCGCGCGACGATAGATCTCTT
Source organism: Scedosporium minutisporum (assembly GCA_034774675.1). Taxonomy (NCBI): domain Eukaryota; kingdom Fungi; phylum Ascomycota; class Sordariomycetes; order Microascales; family Microascaceae; genus Scedosporium; species Scedosporium minutisporum. The sequence goes on from SJVG01000333.1 coordinate 14,986, forward strand.
CTAGCAAATCATGAGTTGTATTATGAAGACCTTGCCGGAAGAACACGATGGGAAAAAGCGCTACTGGTCCTAGCAAAAAGTTTCTTTCCCGGAAAGATTCACGGATGAATCCAGCCCTGCGGTCCCCTCTCGTTCTCATTGGAAGAGGGATCGAGAGAGAGCGGTGGAGTACACTTTGACAGGTCTTTAGAAGGGGAGTGATGGAGCCGGTGTTTCTGCATGGTTCCACCTCGCACCCAGGGAGGGGAAAAACCAAACGCTAGCCGCTATCCCAGTGATGTCGTGATAGTTCTCGATCTCTTTCTCTCCTAGAGACACCCCACACCGAGACCATCTCTCATCTATACCCTCATTCTCCAAACTACCAGAAGGACAATAAACTTCCCCATCTACACTTAGCCCTTGTTGAGTCGTCGCCAGACCTCATCCTCTGCCTCCGCTAGCCGCCCCCCCGCCGCCTGCGCCCATTTCTTCGCCGCGTCCCACACTCCCTGATCCTCCTCGCCATCCCCGGTTCTCGCCATTCCCTGCCCACCCGCGCTATAGGCTCCGGTGTAAGGGGGCTGGGCGGATGAGCCGGGAGCGTTGAACCCTAATGGCTGGTAATGCCCTTGGTTCTGATACTGATTGGTCCGGCTGCTTGCTGGACTGCCGTCTAGGCTAGTTGGGCGTGGACCCTGTGGAAAGGTAGCCGTCGTGGTTGACGAGCCGCTTTGCGCTGAGTAAGACTGCGCTGGGGGAGGAATGGCCATCTGCGGTGGCATAGAAGTCACGGGCGGCGCTCCTCCTCCTCCTGGACTTAAGTTTCTTGATTCTCCTGCCTTGGGGGGTGGTGGAAGCGTAGATGTCCTCCCAGGGGGGACCGGAACAGCGCCGGGCTGCGGCGGTGGAGGGCTGTTGTCATTGATAGGGTTCGACCCCGTAACTGCAGCTGTTGTGATGGCTGGTGTGTATTCTGCAGTTTTTTGAGTAGGTGTTGGTGTGACTGCTGCTGTTGGCGGGGGTGGTCTTGCTCCTGGCTGTGGTGCTGGGTATGATGATATACTGGTAGGAGGTGGAGCTTGGGTTGTGGTGGCGGTTATGTAAGGTGAGGCCTCCTGCTGTGCAGCATCTGTTGTTCTGGGAGTTATCCCCTCGGCCTTGTAGGCGTTGATGGGGCTTGATGTGTAGATGGGAATGGGAGGCATCTTGATGTGTTGGTGGATGCTTGCTTTCCTCGACTGCTGGTAGTGGGGTGCCCTGCGTGGGAAGAAGAATGATGTTCTCTTTTGAAAACAAGATTTTATGTGGGAAGTCGATGTGCGGTTTGGCCCTTAGTCTAGCCAGTTTGCGTTTGCAATACTTGGAACAGTTGGCGAGTTAAGAGGACCGGAGCCTAGAATGTGACGGCGTGTCTAAGATGGCCTTATATACTAGGCTGACCAGTGCTCGGGGAACAAGGCGAGGGATGATTTCCGAGTGAATAATCTTTTGGGAGGAATGATGTGGCGTATAACCGGAATGAATCTTTATTTCTCTAAAGACGTGTTTTTGTGAAGTTGCGGGTTGACTGTTTTCCCGTCTTATACAGTGATGTCAGGCGATGTTGCATTGGTTTGTTGAGGCTGTGAATGTCAAAGGCAGGCGAATAATATGGAATGAGTAGGAGATGAGCGTGGCTGACACTTGCTCATGTAGAGACAACTGCTGTCGGCTGACAAGAAAAAGAAAGCAAGCCTGTCTATACCGAATACGGTTTAGCGCTGCCGTGTCAATGGATCGTCTAATACTGCAAGCTCGTGGTGGTTCAATCTTGTCGGAGTTTACTGTGGTTGCACTGATAGAAACATCTGCGAGCCTCGAGGTCTGTGGCCAAACAAGGCCAGCGAGTTAGACTCGGAATTTTTTCTCATCATCCTAGGATCTTACCTTTCTCTTCCAACTCCAAAATCTCCAAAACACCCTCCACTTCAATGACCACTTAATCCATCAAAATTCATCACACCGACCCAACGCAAGGATGGTGGGCAAGGTTAGCGAGAGAGTCCTCCTTCGGGAAGGTATGTGTCTATCCCTAAGTCGATTGCGGCGAGGCTTTTTCGCAGCCGTGTGCTGGCAAGAGGAAGAGCACGAGCAAGAGCCAGAGACGATGACTTTTCCCACTCTTTGGATGAAGATATACTAACACGTACATTCTTTCATAGGTCTCGAGAGGACGGACAATGGAATGAAGCAGACGAGTTGGCCCGATGTCACGCCCATCAACCAGAAGAACTACTACACGTATGCGCGACCATTAGCCCTTGACACTATGCCCAACATCCCTTATCACATTCCCATTCCCACTGGGCGCCATCGCTAACGTGTTTTTCTGCTACAGTGATTATATGAAGCGCGATGACCAGATCCTGGCCCTCAGACTCCAATCCGATGCGACCCGCGACCGGATGATACAAAATGCAAAGGAAAGAGATCGCGCCCTCGCCGCCAAGGCCGCCAACAGCGAGGTTCCCCTCCCCATAGCCGAGCTCCAAGGCGAAGACGCCACAGCACCGGCGGCAGATACGACTACCGATCCATCCAAAGTCATCGTGATTCACCCGGGCAGCCAAAACCTGCGTATCGGATTCGCGAGCGACGCGCTCCCCAAGACGATCCCAATGACGCTGGCGACCAAGTTCCCGCAGACCGAGTCGGAAATGTACGAGGCGCTGCCGAGGCGGCAGTTCGAGGCCAAGACGCCCGACCAGCAGTACGGCGAAGAGTGGGCCAAGAAGTTCCAGAAGCAGAGCAACGATCTGAAGGTGGAGATGCGCGCGAATAAGCGCAAGGTGCTGCCCAACTCGAAGGAAATGGTGCTGAACTACAACCGCCGCACCGAGCCTGAGGAGATACCCCAGCACAACGACCCGCTGCAGATCGAGTGGACGGAGATCAGCGCGCTGGATGATCCCGAATCGCCGGCGTCATGTTTCATTGGGCACCAGGCTGAGAGGATCCCTGATGATTCGGACCCAAAATTTAAGCTTTGGTGGCCGATACAGCACGGGTGGCTGAACGAGGACGATTACGGCACAGCGGAGCATCTCTACGATGATTTCGAGACCATGTTGGACAAGGCGATTCGGCAGGAGCTCGGCCTGACGAAGAACAGCACATGGAAGCAGTATAGCTGCGTCTTCGTCATCCCCGACCTGTACGACAAAAAGTACGTCGAGAGCGTCCTCCGATCGTGCATGACCTGGTTCGAGTTCAGCAGGGTCTGCTTCATCCAGGAAAGTATGGCTGCCACGTTTGGAGCGGGCTACACGCAAGCTTGCGTGGTCGACGTCGGGGCGCAAAAGACGTCGATCACCTGCGTGGAGGACGGGCTCGTTCTCGAGGACTCGAGGGTGAACCTCAAGTACGGCGGCTACGACATCACGGAGACGTTCGTCAAGATGATGCTCTACGACAATTTCCCCTACGACGAGATCAACCTGCGGCGGAGGTACGACTTTTTGCTGGCCGAGGAGCTCAAGATTAAACACTGCACCATGTCGCAGGCGGACGTGTCCGTGCAACTCTACCAGTTCCACGTTCGCGCGCCTAATCAGCCTACACGGAAGTATCAGTTCAAGACGTACGACGAAGTTATTCTCGCGCCCATGGGCGTCTACGATCCTACGATTTTCGATAATAGCACGAAGCTAAGGGGCCGGAGGAAGCTGATCGATCGGTCATATAACGCATACGATGTCGACATCCCCGACGACCCTACTTCTCAGGCTCAACTCGCGATCTTAGCGCTCGTCAAGCCGTCCCTCATCTCCAACGGCATTCCCCAGCTGTCGAACGACGTCTCGACGCCAATCAAGGAGAAGCCGCACCCTTTCAACTTTCTGTCGCGAGTCGACGCCGCCCTGACCGGCACGCCGATCACTTCCAGTGCGCCGTCACCCGCACCCGATGGCACGAGCACTCCCGTGCCCCCACCTTTTGTCTTTGGAAAGGATGGCACTGCCGACAGCCCCGCGCCCAGCACGCAAGCCCGAGGCGGCGGCACGCCCAACCCCAGCGGCCAAACACAGTCTGCGCACGCCGGGTCCTCCTCGTTCGTCGAGCACGCGACGCGCAGCGCCAGCGACGTAGCCGACGAGCGCGACTCCGTCCTCCCTGTAGCGCCGCTCGACGTCGCCGTCCTCACGAGCATCCAGAACGCGGCGCGCGGCGACGAGAAGAAGCTGCGCGACCTCCTAGGCAGCATCATGGTGATCGGCGGCGGGGCCAAGGTCCCGCAGTTCACCAACGTGCTGGAGGAGAAGCTGAAAGCGAGGCGTCCCGACCTGTACGATCGGATCCTGGTGAGCAGGAGCGCGAGGGATATGGATGAGCAGGTTGTTGTTTGGAAGGGGGCGAGCGTTTTTGCAAAGTTGTCGACGAATGATTCGTGGATTGTGCCGTTGGAGTATGAGAGGTTGGGGGGGAGGGCTATTCATCATAAGGTGTTGTGGTCTTGGTAAAGAGGTGAGAATGGGGCTGTTGTTTCATTTAGAGAAGGGGAATGTGGCTGGTCTTTTGATTGGGATGGAATGGCTGGGCAGATATGAGGAGTTGATTTCTTTGTTTCTTTACTTTAGGTTGTTTGGAGGCTGGAGTTAGACGGGTACCGTAAAAGACTTGATTTAATGGTTTCTCTCTCGGCCTGGCCATGAACTGATAGTACGTAGATGCTACGAGTCTTGACCGACAGGAGGTCCAAGGATGTTGTGGATGTCAGAGTTCTAACTCTCCCACAGCAGTCTAACCCTTCTGCTTTGACTATGAGTCCTTCTTGTGAAAACATCCCACTTAGAAATCTAGTCATGATTACTTCTGTGATTATATGAAACATAAAAATGGATTTCTCAAGAAAGAAATAGCGACTCTTGCCCTCATCTCTTGCTTTTACCACTTATCTCATATGCCAACAATTTGAATACTGATGATTATATAATCGAGCAGTGGGTTCCAGCTCCGGTCTAACTCCGGCTCGGGCCTGAACATTGTTGACGTTTCCACCGTCAAGGTGCCATTGTCCCATTGTCAGATAAGCTGATTGATAAGCCCCAACATCCTCCGTAACCTCAATCTCGCAGTGACGATCAATTGCTCCGATACTCGAAACCTGAAATCCTCCACCGAAACCACCTTGAGAGCCAAAACAATCTCGACCGGCGCATATCTTCGGCCCTGCATGCTCCGACATACCCCGTCATGCCGACTCAACGGGTGTGACATGATGCGATTGATAACAATAAAAAGAAGTCAACTGTGCTAGACCGCCGCGTGCCCTCCAACTGTGACGATCTTCATTTCGAAAACGAAGCTCCCTTTCTCAGCTCCTAGAATATTTTTCGATGCCACGATAGAAGAAGAAAGAGGGAAGAAAAAGGCATTTACAAACCAAACGAAGCCATGTCCTTGATAACGAAATACCTCCCCTTCGCGGCGTCGACGACAACGTTGCAGGCCCTTACGTATTTGCTGGGGATATCGCTCTTCTCCATATCGTTCCTGGTGTTTCTTAATAGTAGCGTTTCATTTGTGATTACGGATTTGATCGGCCAGAAGGATGGTGTTGGAGATGTGTAGGTGTTTTTTTTCGTTGTACACCGCCGGATCCCTTTACCTATGGCTTCGGTGACTAACGAGAGGGTTCATCTGTAGGGTCGGAACGCTTGGTTTCGCCGACGAGGTCGTCGCCCTGGTGGCGTGTCCCATCTGGGGCCTCATCTCCGACCGTCTGGGCGTGCGCTGGGTCGCCGTCCTAGGATACCTGATTATCAGCGCAGCATTGGCGCTGTTTGTCCAGGCGAAGAATGTATACCCACAGCTCTTACTGGCGAGGATCTTCTTTGCCGTCGGAGCTACTGCTGCGTGAGTGAAACCATGACCGGAAACCTTTACCTCGAACGCAAGCAAGCTAATTGCTGTAAATATCCAGTGCCACAATGGTCACCGCCATCCTCCCGAACCTCACTGACGACAGCAACACTCAAGCGGTGAACCTCTGCGACCGCGGCCGCAAACCCACCACCACCGACGGCCGAGCATCCCGCGACAGCGTCGCTCTCTCCCTCTCATCCGAGCTCACCATCACCCCCGAGCGTTACACGCGAACCGTATCAGCTTCCTCGACCTCGAGCGAGGAACAGCAGGAGGAGGACAAGAGATTGGGGAAACCCTCGGCGCTGGCGGGATACGTCGGGCTCTTCACGGGGTGCGGCGCGCTCGTGGCGCTGTCGCTGTTCTTGCCGCTGCCGGCGAGGTTTGGGGAGATTGATGGCGTGAGCACGGCGGATGCTGTTATGTATAGCTTTTATGTTGTTTCGGTTGTATCGTTAGGCGTAGCGGTGTTTGTGTCTTTTGGGTTGAGGGGTTTGAAGGGGGAGGATGGGAAGGGGTGGAAGGTGCTTTTTGGCGTGAAGCGTGTGTCGGAGGATGGGCTGGATGGCCGGGTCCGGGTATGTCTTTTTGTTTTCTCTTTTCTTTCATGTGCCTTCCCTGTGGAAAGGCGACCTTTTCTTCCCCTCTTGCTAACGCGATGAACCCCTTCTAGCGACCCGTTCTCCCATACCTCCACCTCCTCCGAGAAGCCCTCAAACTCGGCCTCACAGACTCCAACATCGCCCTAGGCTACCTCGGAGGCTTCGTAGCCCGCGCCTCCACCGTAGCAATCTCCCTCTTCATCCCCCTCTTCGTAAACACCTACTTCATCAACAACGGCTTCTGCCAGGGCTCCCCCCACGACCCTTCCCCGGAGCTGAAGAAGGAATGCCGGGCGGCTTACATCCTCGCCTCCATCCTCTCGGGCGTGGCACAACTGCTGGGTCTCCTCTGCGCTCCGGTCTTCGGTTACCTGTCTAGCCGTACCCGGCGCGCTAACTACCCCGTGCAGATCGCCTCCCTTCTTGGTGTGGTGGCGTACACTGCCTTTCCGCGCCTGCAAAGCCCTGAGATTAAAGACGTGGATGGTCGCGGCGGAGGCCCGCTCGTGTTCCTCCTCGTAGCACTAATGGGAATCAGCCAGATCGGCGCCATAGTGTGTTCCCTCGGCTCACTCGGCCGAGGCGTGCTCACCAGCGACGCCGTACTGCCCCCACGTTCAGAAGACTGTGTTCCTCCTGCTATCCAAGAAGAGTCCACCGAAACCAGCGCCCTCCTCGCCCCTACCGACGAAGAAACCACCCCACGCGTACAAGAGGACGAGGCGACCCAGACACGCGTGAGGCTAAAGGGGTCGATTGCAGGCGTGTATTCCTGGTTCGGCGGCGCGGCGATTCTGCTGCTGACGAAGGCTGGCGGGTATTTGTTTGATGAGGTGGCGAACGGGGCGCCGTTTTATATGATGGCTGGGTTTAATGGGGTTTGGTTTGTTGCTAGTTTGGGGATTGATATGGCGAGGGAGTTTAGGAGATGACGACGAGAGATGATGAGATGGTGGTGGATTTGGTGTTTTCCGTTGGAATGTATGTTGTTTGTTTTCAACCACTCCGCTTTTTTTATTTATTTACAGGGAATAGAAGGAATAAAAAGATGAAAGGTGGTGTTGGAAGAGTTCCATCTACACCGGCCTTCAAACGGACTTACACCCATAACTAGACTTAAGAAAACGGTGCATGTCGATCTTGTTCCCGTTCCGCTTAGCTTAAGCTACATGTATCTCCCGCTCCTATCGGTGATGATATCCTCTGTTGAAGTTTGTGAATCTGGAGCTTAGAAGTCGAGTCCTTATGCTTTCTTGAATCAGGGGAAGCTGCATAAAAGGTGGGAGGGTCCCTGATGGTGAGTCGATGGGGAGATATTGATAGCTGCTGTGAAGATGAACGCGACATCGACGATGTTCTTGGATGGCTGCTGCCGTCTTTTTTCTTGGTTTCCAAACTCGGCAGAGGAATCTCCTCCACGCGGTGTGGGACAGTACTGTCTCTATAGCGTCTCTCATCTCGGACATGAAACACCCAAGGACCTACAAGACAGTGAAATAGTCTGGGGATGGCAGAGTCTTCAAGGTAAGGAGCGAGTGTAGTCGCATCGTTGTAGCGTGGGCGTCGAAGTTGAACCCCCTCTTGGGTTCCCTAGCTGCAGGTTTACCCTGTCAGCACTTACAAGTCCTCTTCCTTCCATCTACACTCCTCAGTCATAGCTACGACACCCAGATCTTAAGCCAGGACAGAAAGTTGACGCGCCGGAGGCAGCTGTCACGCCGACAACACAGATACAACTTACACGGAACAGGGCAGCACACACACAAGCACGTAAGACGCAAGGAAAAAAGAACAGCAAAAAAGGAAACCGAAACTTGGGAAACGGATCAACCTTAAATTTCGTATAAAAACAACTTTTGTCCTCAAGAAAAAAGGTTCCTACCCTTCCCACTTTACGAAGAATCCATACGACTCGAGAGATAAATAAAAAAGAGACAAAAAACGGGAACAGACGGAGTAATAAAAAAGGTCGAGGAAAAAAGCACAAATCTTTCCGCGAGTTGGGGGGGCGGGGCGTGGCGTGGAGGAAAAAATGGTAAAAAAGAAACACCAAGAAAACCAAATCCCCAAGTGTTTGTTTTTTTAAGGCCCAGAGAAACAATTCCCTATTTTTTTTTTCCCTGTCTCTCGTTTTTCCCAACAAGGCTTGTTCAAATGCCTCTCTTAAAGGCATACTAACTTCGTTCTGTTTTTGCTTTAATAACAAAGGAGGGGGGCAAAAAGAGCAACGATGAGGAGGGCCGCCTGTTCTCTCCCTCTCTCTTGGTATGTGCCGGCCTTCCAATTTTATTTGCCGAGCGAGGGGAACGCCTGCTGGTCGCTGGTGTTGATGGTGACGTCCTTACCGCCACGGCCACGGCTGTTCTCTCCACGAGGGCCATCACCACGACCACGGCCACCGCCTCGGGGGGCACCACGGGGAGCGCCGCGAGGAGCGCCACCACGGGAACCGCCGCGTCCACCACGTCCACCGCGGGTTCGCTCAGGCTCGACGTAGCGGTTGTCAATCTCGACAACCTGCTTGACCTTGCGCTCACGCTCACGCTTGGCCTTGCCGGCGCCGGAAGCGGAGATGAAGTCGTCGTCCTCGTCCTTGACGAGAGGCTTGGCGCTGGCCCACTTCTTATCGAGCTTGCTGCCCTCGTTGGCCTGTCGGACCTGGGAGGGGCCCTCGAGAGCGAGCTTCTTCTGGGCGAGCTGGGCGAGATACTCCTCGTACGAGATGTGCTTGTCCTCGGGCTCGGGCTCGACGGCCTCCTTGGCCTCACCCTCGCCTTCGGCCTTGGCCTCGGTCTTAGCGATCTCCTCGCCGGCGACCTCGTCCTTGAGTTCGGCCTCGCCCTCAGCGGCGCCCCAGGACTGAGCAGCCTGCTTTTCGGAACCACTATTGACGAGGGGGTTAGCGCTGGGTTCAACTCAGAGACAGAACTGCCAGCCAAACCGCTCATCGATAGGTGGTAGGAGAGATTGGAGAGGGGAAAAGAGGACTTACGGAGCGATGTTCTTGGCGTGACGGTCGTCACGGTCGCGAGGGTAGCGAGAGCCACGTCCTGTGGTCGACAGTCAGTTTACCGGTAATCAAATACCATAGAAAATAGTCTATGCATCACGAATTGATGAGATATACAACGCCGGGACAATCATCACTCACCTCCACGAACACGAGCGCCGTAGCCACCCCTGGGAGGGCCTCGCGTGCCGTCATCGGTACCCTTGTTTCGGTTGCGGTCGCTGCCTGCATTACGGTCACGGAACGCTAAATGGAGATGACAAATTCAACGGTTAGCTTTGACGGATCTAGACGGCTTCACGAGTACCGATATACGAGCAGGTTCCGGTTCCCCGAATGCCAATCTCGGGTGATCAAGCTTCATCCCCCCCCAATTTTAGGCGACGTTTCGAAGGGGCAAAAATTTCGCTCCCGTCTCCCAATTCCCGAATAGATTTCAGTGAAGAAGCGGCTCGAAGAAGAAAAGGCACACAAGTCTTGCAAAAAACCGCAAGGGGGGAAAAAAACAACAAGAAAAACACAGGACTCGTCGGAAAGCAGGAAGGGAAGAAAGCACTCACCAGCCTCGTTACCAGAGTAGCCACGACGTCCGGTGTTGCCTCCCCGAGCCGAAGTTTCGGTCTTAGCACCACGGGTGTTCGCATCACCTCCCTTCACAACGACAGCAGGGGCTTCACCATCCTCGCCTGGTTGGAGCGCAGCCTATGTTAGCACGTCTAGAGCCCACATTCAAAAGCAAAGCTATGGTATTCCATCGATGTAGACAGAGCCGGATGGCGAGTGTCATCTTCGACTATTGAGCTTCTTGAACGAGATCGAGAATTCAATCGACAAGATACCGGAGGGGGTGGGTAAACCGTACTGAGGAGGCCAAAAGGGTTCTGTGGGACACAAGATGGTTAGCTCCATAGTCCGGCGATTGGAGATGTGGCAATTGAAAAGGAATGCGATCCATTGACCCGAGGCCAAATGGAATCGCCAGCGCCGTCGACGGCATCGATGAGCAGGCCCAGGGCGAATCCGCAGCTTGCCGAATTGGACAGGTTCCCTGGATTTGTTTCCCTGAAGCAACCCGCACCCACGCACATGCCCACACACGACGGAGGGCAAAGAGATGGGAACGAAAGGCTGGCGATTTTCCTTCTTTTTGGGCCACACAGCAAGGGTTTCGCAAAACTAACCTTAGAGGCGACAGACATTTTGACCGCCCGATTATCGCCTCAAAAGGCGTGCCTTTGTTGGAGACACTCTGGAGAGTGAGTAGAAGGGATAATTCGGGGGATGGTAGAAGAGAAAAAGAAGGGAAGAAACGTTGCTCAGCAGATCATGACCCCTAAACGTGGAATGGCGTTGAGGGGGAAAGGGTTGAGAGGGTTTTGGTTGAACGGATTGAAAAATTCGGGGGAAAATAAAATCAGAAATTGATGGGTGGATGCTGACGGCGGCTCTTTGGGGTGTGACTTTTTTTTTTCCAGTCTTTTCTTTTCCTTCCCTTGGGGGTGCGAAATTCGGTGCTGGGAGATTTGACGGGACATCAATCAATATTGTGTGTGTGTGTGTGTGTGTGTGGTTACTACTGTGTGGTGTGGTCATGGGCGATACGGGGTGGTGGCACAGCTGATGTCGGCAAGTTACAGAGCTGGGAGCCAGCACTAGACCCGCTGGAGATTGGGGGAACAGGGCCTAGAGTGGCACTGACTGACACTAAAACTCTACAGTACTGGGCTCGTGCTGGGCCTGCCCTGGCTAGACCTCGCCTGACCAGCCACGAACCATGAGGGCAAGTGCGACCACTATCAGAAAGAGGCACCCGATCAAATGCTTCGCATATTGTTTTCTGGGGTGGAAATTGTGGCACTCATTTGATGCCAGCCGCCGACGTCGACACGAAACTCTGTTTTATGCACGAGGACACAGTAAGAACTCTTCCATGCTTCAATCGTCGGATTTTCAAAGTCTATCACTATTACGAAGTGGAAATCCACGCAACATTTCAAACCAGGCACCAATCCACCGAACCTCGTACTCCATAACCTCAATCAGATCACGGCCCTTCCCCCGGAGCTGAGCTCTAGGCTATACCCCGCATAAATCTCGGCACACCCCCCAAGCTCTTGCCACAACCCAGAAACGAGAAAATTGATCAATAATATCGACAAAGCCCTGACTTTTCTTTTTTTAGTGGTCAAACCCCGTGTTAGTGTCTAGGGCTTCGCTTCAATCGAGGCACGAGTCTCGGCGCAATTACTAAGACGAGGGGAAAAAAGGAAGGTCCGCCACCAAGGACATTCGGTCCGGAGCCAGTTCATCCACCATATGATGATCGTGAATTTTAAAACATTACGGGAGAGACGGTGGGGAAGTCTTGTAGGATGATTTTTTGCTCATGGTTGTCTTAATTACAAAAGATCCGCTAAGTGAAAGTATCGTGTGCTTTACGGTGATGCTTGGACGATTGATGCTGCCCAATGCTACAAATTCCGGGGTGATCGGGCAGTCTCCACTGGTCAAGATGAGATGAAGGATTTAACAAGAAAAATCCAGTATCAACTAAAGCAAACGTGAGGGCTGGAAGAATTAAATACATAAATAAATAGAAATTTTCAAGAAGGAAAAGGGCGAAAAAAAAATGGAAAAGAAGAAAGCAGAGGAGCGAAGAGAATCTCATCGAGAGGAAAAAAGAACAGCAAAAAATCAAGATGTTTTAGCATCTCCCATACCAGGAATCGAACCAGGGTCTATGCTGCGCTCATTATATGAGAGAGCATTATGCTAACCACTACACCATATGGGATGGTGGATTGTTGGGAATTGTCTTCACTTACCTGCCTATAAAGGCAGCTCGAGAAACCATTAGAACGAGAGAACAAGCACGCGAGCACAGTGGTTTTTATGGATAAAATGAAACTATCACACCGTGTAGTGCTTCTGGGGAGAGGGAAGGTAATCACAAGAATGATACGGGATGGAGATATTAAAGTACAAGGCGGGTTCAAGAGCTTTCAAACATGGCTATTTATTCGTATGGAAATTCCAGTAGTACCGAAACCATATGTACACACCAGGCATATACGAAGAAGAGGGACCTTGGTACCCATGCCTGTGACATGCGGCGATGACAGTTGAGGCTCGACGGTCTGTTCGAACACCGCAAGCAAGTCCAAGAGCTCTCAAACAAGGTAATGTATTCATATAAATTCCAATTATACCAAAAACCACACGTACACATACCTAGCTAGCTGTTTTTTCAAGTCCTTCTTCCTGCAATACACCTCACATCGTCTCCCACAACCACCGCCTACTGCAACATATTGTCCAAACTCTCCCCAAGCACCCCCTCAATCCCCACAATCCACCGATGCGTCTCCCTCTCCACAACCTCATCGTCATCATCTTGCAACTCGCTAATAAACGGCAACATCTCCGGCAACATGGCCAACCACTCCTCGCCCAACCGATCCGCCAGCGCCTGTTGACACTTGACGGCCGCGAGGCGCTTCGACGCCTGCTCGGAGCGGAGGAGCTTGAGGATCGAGCTGTTGAGCTCCTTCTGGTGGGTTTGGGAGCTGGCGGCGCGGGCTAGCTCGACGATGCAGGGGGTTAGTGTCTCGGAGACGGGGAGGTCGGAGGAGCCGGAGGAGGCGTAGCGGAATTGGTCGACGAGGATGGGGGCTACGGCTTCGAAGTGTGCGGGGCTTTGCCAGAAGCCGTCTTCGTCGTGCTCGAAGCATTTGGCGAGGACTTTGAGGACGCTTTCCCAGAGGGTACGCTCCTCGCCGCTCTTGGTCGGGTTCGCGGACTTGAGGATGCGCACTGCGTCGTCGAGCATGTAGGTCGCGTAGCTCGTGACGATCCTGCCTAGCTGGTTGAAGAAGGCGTACAGGAAGCCGTAGACGCTCTGCGACCTGCGGAGATGTCCCGCGGCGTCCGACTTGGGAAGTTGCTGCGTGCCCGTCGTGGTCCACTCGATCAATTGCGAGAAGATGGGTCGGAAGGTACCGTCGTTGAGCTTGTGGATCATGAGTAGCGCCACTTCGTTGATGGAGCTTTCGATCTCGGCGACCTTGGCGGAGACGGACTCGTTGACGGGGCCCTTTTCGAACTCTTGCCTGCGGAAGTCGAAGGCGTTGAGGAAGATGGAGGAGAGCGACAAGACGTTCTTTCGGATGGTTTGCTCGCGGTGAGCGATGATGGCGGTGCGGATGAGTTCAATGTACTCCGCAATTGCCTGAAATTATGCCGTTAGTACCACTGGGTCTTGCTATAATTATGGTTCAAAATGCGCTTACCTTGAAGCCAGCACCAGCAGCCGTCGGCCAACCATTCGCAAGCCCCGCAAACAAAGTCTTCGGAGTAACCTGCGTCGCCAACGACTTAAGACAACTCTTCCTACTCTCATTCGCCTCTCCATCCCAACCATATTCAGCCGAAGCGTTCGAGATGGCAAGCAGCTGTTCGAGGTACGACCCCGTAATCATCTCCGGCATATGCTGAACGACAGAAATAACGAAAAAGTAGCAAGCATTGTGAAGTTCGGCGTTGACCTCCTTGTCGCCGGCCATACACTCCCGGAGATAGTTCATAGCATACGTAGACGCGCTGGGCAGCACGGGGATGACGCCGTGACCAAGGACGCTGACGAGCGACGCGAGGCACAAAAGAGCCATGACGCGCAGGTGCTTGTCAGGCTGCCCCAAGCAGTGCTCGCCCGCGATGATCGAAGCCGCGGCCGCCACGGCCTCGAGGTCCCTTTCGCCGTACTTCTCGGCAATCTTGTCGACGCAGGCGACGGCTGTGTGCTTGTAGCGGATATCGTCCGAGTCGCGGATCGCCGCCGTGAGTTGGGGCAGGAAGCCGAGTAGCACCGCGCGGGAGCTGGGGTCCGCACTGCTTTCTTGGTTCACGCGCGTCTCCAGGGCCTTGAGGACCTTTTGGCGAAGACCCAGGTTCGGCCGATCGAGGAGGTTCTCGACTGCCTTGATGAACTCGCCGATGGTGAGGAGGTTGAGAAGGCTTGCGAGCGACTCGCCGCATAGGGCGTAGAGTTCCTTATGGGCCTTCACGGCGTCGGCAAGTAGGAGGAGGTTCTCGAGGAGGCCGGCATAAAGCTCGCGCACCTCGGACGCCTGCATGTCATCGTGCTCGGTAATCTTCCGAACTTGGATCCGTAGCCTCCTGCTGGAAAGCAAGGCGGGGAGGGCTGAAAGCTGGTTGAGGGCTGCCTCTCGAGACACCTGAGGGTCGAGTTTACTAGTCGGCCTGAGAAGAGCGCTGGCGAGATTGGGTGCGGGCTTGAACAAATCACCAATGAGGCTAATGAGTTTGACAAGTGTGTCGAGCTGCGTCTTGACATTATGGCGGTCGAGGAGCTCTGTCACGAAGCTAAGGACACCCTCAGTGGGGCCTTGTTTCTCAACGAGCAGGGCAATGATGGCGAACAAGAACTCGTCCGCGCCGAGGGTATCGACAAGCGACATGAAAATTCCAAAGCGACGGTGCGAAGGAATATGCTCGTAGGAGGAGGTAAAGCTCAGGAGAAGCTCAGACGAGGCAGCCACGACGCTCCTCTTGCCCTTGCGAAGCGTAGCAACCAGCGGCGGTACAACCTCCTTGATAACTTGGTTGACAACATGCGCCGAGTAATCATCGCTCTGTCGAATGACGGATACTCCCATAAAAGTAAAGATCGGCATGACACAGTGGATTACCACGTCCGGCGCCGTTGTGGCGAGGCTGGCGATGAGGAGAAGCGCGGCGTTCTGGACGATGGGGCTGGAAGACTTCTGGATGCAATTCACAAGTAGGTCGCCGTATCCGTCGGAAATTGTAATCTTGAGGTCGCTGTTCGCCTTGTATGCGGGGAGCATGGCATGAAGGCTTGTGAGGACCACATTCTGCAGATAGCCCAAGTCCGATCCGACGGCCGCGCGGAAAGTATGTAGCTTGGCGAGGGTCGAGAACAGGCTCGGGAGAAGTGCGGCGTGGGCGGCAGGGTCGGAGAGCTCAATAAGCTGGAGGACGAAAGTGGCCTTCTTCAGTGCCGCGGCAATCTCAGGGCCTCCGTGAAGAGGGGCGCCCCGCGTCATTTCGTTGCTAAGGCGGCGTCGCTTGTTCGGGGGAGAGTCGACTACGATGTTGGTTTCCATATGAATCGACTCGAGGAAGTGAGAGAGGATCTCGGTAGTCAACTTGACACCTCGTAGCAGCTCAGCAGCCTCAACTGCTGTGGGTCGAGGCATATCTTCAGCATCCGATCCGCTGAGAGCCAAGTCAAGCATCTGGTTCGCAATGGCGGACTTGTTCTCGGGCCTCATCAAAGGCCAGAGATTCCGAAGGCGCAAGAAAATGGCTTCAATGAAATCTTCCCGAGTATCTTTAGAAGTCACGACAATCTTCATGAGGGCCTGCAAGCCTGTCGAATCATTTGCAATGACGACACCCACAAACCTCTTGTTAAGGTCAGCTTCGTCGAGGCGTTCTTTCCGGACAAGCTCAGATGCCTCCTCGGCCGTCAAACCCGCCCACCAGTTCAGCGCGGGCAGAAGCACCTGTGTCCTGCTGGTTGTACCGACGGATCGAACGCGGTTGAGCGCCTTGAGTAAACGTTCCTTTACCAGCAAGAAGGGGGTGCGAAGAAGGGCGCCAGCAGCGAATCGGAAGAATGCAAGCCTTACGGCGGGAGAAAGGCGGTCGGATTTGCCCTCGTCAGCATCCTTGGACTTGGGTGGTCCGATGGCGGACTCGAATAAGAAGCTAACATGGTCTTGGTGCATAACACATTCCTCGAGGGCTGGGACAAACACGGTCTGTAGAGTCTTAGCGGCGGCGTCGCCATTAATGGCTTCCCGACCTTGGGAAGCTGGATAGAGGGTCTTCTCCGCCCAGACAGCCGCTCCTTTCGTGTTGCTCGAGTACACCTTGTTAAGGATAATCAAGAAGTCGGCAGCCGCCTGACGCACTTTCTTCGACGGGTCGCTTAGAGCCGCGAGGATGTACGGCAAGAGAGCCTGGAAGTCGATATTTTCGTTTTCGCACGTCTTAAGTCGATTCTTTGCCATCTCCAAAGCCTTGGCCTTGGCCAGTGCTGGGAAAGTCCCACACCAGATGCGGATGAGGAAGGCAAAGTACGTCGGGTTAGCCAGGGCTTGTTCTCTAGATAATATCGGTAGGGCGTCGAATTCCTGGAGCAGTTTCTCGGACGATGAGTCTATAATCGAACGCAAGAAGACTTCGTTGACCGGACCGAAAGCATCCCCAGCGTCGTGACCAAGATCGGAGGCCAACCCGCTTGACAGTTGAGCCAACTTCGCCAACTCGTCGCTAATGCTCTCCTTCGGCACTTCGACGGCCTCCTCCGTGTCCATAGCGCCCTCCTCAGTGGAGGGAAGAATTTTGCTTTGTCGGAGAGACAGATCCAATCTCATCTCCAGCTGGTCCATATCGAAGTCGACGTCGGTAATGGCACTCTGAATGATGTCGCCGCACTCGCCAGGGTCCTGCGAAAGCTGTACAAGCATAGACCCCAGTTCTTTCCTTACACTTCCGCTCTTGTCTACCTCCTCGCTCAGGTTCGTGCCAATCAAAAGCAGCGCCTTGAACAGGACCGAAGTTTGCTTGGGTGTCAGGACGTTCGCCCGAATGAGGGCGCCCACGATTGGAAGTCCGCGGGCACAGCCTTTCCTCGCCGCGCGATCAATCATGGCCAGGCAAAGACCGTTCGCAAGTCTATCAACCTTCCATTCTCGGCCAATTTCAACGAGGTGTTTCTCGACCTCGGGGACCTTCAGGAGGGCCTTTGCAATCTTTCCAGACACCTGTTTGGCTGACCTGTGCTGACCCAGAATAGAGAGGCAAACCAATCCCGGTCGCACGGTCTCACCCGTCCAGCCGAGCGCGAGCTGCTCCATAAAGGCCGACACCGCCGCGTCACCGAAGTCGCCCTTGGACACAAAGACAGCGAGGGCCATATAGGCAGCGATCTGGGCCTGAGGGACCTTCTTCATCATGAGGGCCTCGCCAAAGATTGGGCCTAGCTGGTGTAGAAGAGCCTGGTCATTGTCGTGTTGCAGGGCCTTCCTACCCGACTTATTCTTATCCACTAGTCCGTTCACGGTCTCGGTCAAGATGCCACCCCAAAAAGCGATTAACGTTTGGTAATGCTGCTTCGTACTGCAAGATTCGAGGGTATATTCAGAGATCAGAGCGAGGAAACTGGGATGGTGTATGGTCTGGTGGACGAGAGCAGCTCGCGGGGGGGATGTAAGTGATCGAATGTAGGGCTGGAGGAATCGATAGTCGTCGGGTATTTGAGAAGGGAGGATCGATAGAAGCGTGACGAAAACGGGTAGAGTGTGATATGGAAGGAATGCCGTGAGTAGGAAGGCAGTATTGAACTCGTGTATCCTAAGAAATGTGCGGACTCCGAGATTAGCGACGTTCTAGAAGTCTCCTGCGAACGGGTCGAGTTTCAAACGGGGTTTCCTCACCTGAATCGTCGGATCAACCACTCAATCGCCTTGATAGCAGGCATCAACCGCAAACGGCTACCCACAAGACGCAGGAAAGACTCAACCTTCCCGTCGAGCTCAGCATTTTCGGCCTCAGTGAGCTGCGTCCGGTCTTCGTACTGGCTCTGTTCGCTAAAGAGAGTGGCGCGGAACGGTGTGAAGCGGGCATCGAGGCCGCACAGCTCCTCAAAACCTTCGTAGCACACGGGGTAGAGGCTCTGGAAGCTCTGCGTCGCGGCAACCTTGGGTTCCCATATCAAGGACTTGGAATGGGCGGCTTTCTGGGCTTTGGCGTTCAGAGTCGTCTTGGATTTGGCGGCAATCTGCGCCAACTGCTTGGCGAGAGAAGTTGCCATTTTTGAAGGTTTTACTATGAGTGTCTAGTGTGAATCACGCATCATAGTTTTGGGTAATATTTGATTCTCCTGTTGCTCCTTCGTCAACGTTGGCAGCGCCCTTAAAATTCCGTCGTCGAACTTGCGACCAGAAAAAAAATATTTGAGGATGTCGATTGGGAAAAAAAAAACAAAACTAGAGATCCAAGGTTTAGCCGTCAAGGTGGGATTGGTGGCTTGGACAGTTGACAATGGACTTCAGTTGGCGAGCCCCACCATCAATTCCTTATCGATAAGCTTCGGGGCAGGCATCACCAGGCACTGCAATATAAGTGTCAGTGCGCTCAACCAAAACGCGCCTGTCTTCGTTTACTTCGCTCATATCAACCAAACAATACAACAAGAAATGGAAAAGGGGGGAAAAGATAAAGATAAAACAAATAAAAAAGGAGAGCAGGTAAGAGAAATCTCTGGTGGAAAAAGAAAAAAAAGAAAGGCAAAAAATCAAGATGTTTTAGCATCTCCCATACCAGGAATCGAACCAGGGTCTATGCTGCGCTCATTAGATGAGAGAGCATTATGCTAACCACTACACCATATGGGATAGTGGATTGTTGAAAAAGCGCCTCTAACTCTGCACCTAGGAGGCTAGGGCTACTTCAACTGGCAATGTGAACTTCTTACCAACAGAGTGGCTCCCCCACGAGTAAGAAGGTTGGCAATTCACTTGCAAGTTCTCAAGACTCATAATAATCACAGGAGCCTCAACTGTGCAAGGTGTAAGCCTGGAACTACATGAAGCCGACGTTGGACTTTAGGCACCAGCTCGAATAATGAGTGCGACTACGAGGTGCAATCTTATAAATATGAGGGGCAAGTCCGGTGATCTCGTTATTGCCTCAAGTCCAGTGCCAATCAATGTCCGTCGGGTACTGAAAACCTCCCAGCAATGTATGTTCTTCTCTCATCAAACAGACCGGATATGGCTAATGTAGCAAGAGCAAGAAATCACCAATCGAAAACAGTTTGAAATGTGCAAAGAAGTCGTCGCCCAAACCAAACATGTATGTCGGCACACCGTCGACGAACCGGCAACGCTTATAGAGTATAATGACTGTTGGGAGTGTGGTCGGAATACAGGCGGAACTTCATATCTCGGCGCAACGACAAGAAGAGATCCATGTGAAGATTGTAGGGAGAGCGGTGCTTGGGTGAGGAATACTTCGGGGAGGTGGATAAAACGCTGGCGCTTAAACCAGGCGTGAGTGTCACTCACGTGACCAACTATTCCAGGTTGAAGTCGCCTGAAGTTCCAAATTCCGCCAGGCATGACAGTGCGGCTTCACACCTTCTCAGATGAGATCAACACCTAACAACATTTCCTATCTTCCTAGCTAGATTTTCGACTGCCACTTTCTCTCCTGAGAGGAAATTGGATGGGTATACAGGATCAGTCACAATGTCGTATTCAAATATGCTTGTACGACTAATTTGGGAGAATTCACCAGAGAGAATGGCATGTCTGATATTCAAGATACAAGGTTCCTAGAGCTGTGAGACAGGCCCTACGAATCTTTTATTAACTAGTGCCGGAGAGGATGCCTTGACAGCTGACCGATCTCCTGGAACAACTAGAAATACTCAGCGGCCAAACGCCCATCAAAAGGTTGGCTTTGGACGACATGACTGTACCCTCTATCCCCATACGACTCAAAGTCATACACCATATAGTACAGATTAGAGCCGATAGCAAACTGTTCGGTCCCCGGACCGTTGATTTTAAACGACCCCGCCCCGGCCCCGACCTCAACGGCATCTTTACCTCGGACCCGAGCCCAGAGGACATCATCCCCACTCGAAAGCTCGCTGATCTTCTCGGCGCAATCAAAATTCGTAAGCTTGAGATGATCTCGTAGATGGTGGTTTAGCTACAAGACTGCTAGGCCTCAAGTATAAGTCCCAGATTCTACAGCAACGCACACACCACCAGAATCTGATCGCTGACCGGCTTCCGAGGGTGTCTTCCCACGCCCAGAGTCGAGAAAACGCCTTGCGGTCTCCAATACGGTCATCGTGTGTTCACGTCTCGAGGTTAGCCTCAACTCCTGCTGTGTTGGCATGTTTACGCTGGCACTAGACTTGTTTCGGCTCCCAATATCTGTCTGGCCGAAGTGCCGCGTATCCTCTTCACATTGGGAATCGGGTGTAGCTCGAGTTAGAGCGGTGAAGCCATCGTGAGGCGCGATTCTGCACGAAACTCACATCCTCAACCGGCCCCTTCATCAGAGATCGTCCTCGCTAATCTAACACCTCGAACACCCTCAAGAGTGTGGAAGCATTGCCATTGTTGGCCTAGAAGCACTGTCCAATCAATCGGCCGTAAACACAAAAGCTGGCAGACCACTTGTACTCTGTACTCT
Source organism: Scedosporium minutisporum (assembly GCA_034774675.1). Taxonomy (NCBI): domain Eukaryota; kingdom Fungi; phylum Ascomycota; class Sordariomycetes; order Microascales; family Microascaceae; genus Scedosporium; species Scedosporium minutisporum. The sequence continues at coordinate 35,746 of SJVG01000333.1, forward strand.
AGATGTATTCGCATGTACCAGACTACAAGCGTTTTCTCGTGTCACTCTACCGTTTTTACGTTGTAAGTGTGAGTGGGTCTCTGTGTTGAAGTCCCAAGGAGGTGTCTCCCTCAAGATCAGGCCAGCTCATTATCCCTACACACCCCTTTTCATCTCCCTTACGTCTCTCTCCGTGTGCCCCAAGGTGCTGCCGCACCATCCTCACGACATGTTTTCCCTCTTCCCTTCGATTGACGGTATGATACACTTTGGTCTAAACAGTAGCACAGAGGACTAAGCGGTGATTAACTTGGTTCCGAGTCTAGCCAAGACGCAAATATCTTGGGTGCTTTTTCGCTTTTTCATCCCTACGGTAGTTGGGGTGGAGAGCAAAAGACGGCTGATTGCTGTACTTTCCTACTTTCTATCTTCTGGAGCATCTGGTCCTCATCTCGTCTCCGAGATGAAGTTCGTAGAATGGGCGTCTGGGGTTCCTTGTGTGAACATCAACACCAGGCACTCCCGCAATCGATGCACATCGGTTCGTCACATCCCTTTGGAGATCTTGTTAAAGGGGGGAAATCATCTTGGCTTCTGAGACCCACTCAGCCTGCCCCCTTTCCCTTCCCGTCTACAAATCCGCTATCTTCTTAGGCAGGAATTCAAGCGAATAGACCCAGGTAGCAGCACCGAGATCGAGTAGCCTCGGGATCTTGCTGGCCTAGACGAAGGCCAATATTGGGGGCCATACATGCCATCGTTGTCTCTTCACAAGCAGAGGAGGAGGGGGTGTGGCGCCGAGAAAAAGGGGGG
>SJVG01000334.1:0-36339 GCA_034774675.1 Scedosporium minutisporum
AAAAGAGGGAGGGGGGAGGAAGAGGGGAAAGGGGAAAGAGGGAAGAAAAAGAGGAAGGGAGAGGGGAGGTGGAAGGGGGAGGGAGGACTTACAGCGCCGAGTCGAAGGGGTCTTGGGCCATTTTGACTGAGGTTGACAATTGCACTTGAGGAAGTTGTTGTTAGGAAAATGATAGGGCGCTGCTCCTCTGGAGGATTCCAACACTGAGGCGCTATGGAGGAGGCTTGAATGGGTGGATGGTCGATTGTCGGTTTGAATGGAGGTTTCCTTGTTGCTTCACTGCCTCATGTGGTGGGGGTGAGGGAGTGCGGGGCAGCCGGGACATTGCTGCTCAGGTCTGCCAGCTGACATCAGACCCTTACAGAAGATGGTCGTTTGCGACTGAACATCACCAACTCCGCCAGATAACTACTCTGATATTTGATCCGCTCAATTTGGTCCTGACAAGACGGACAGGGTGGATAGTTAACTGAACAACAAGCATCGATAACAAAATAAGCCCCTTGAATAAGTCAATTGCCCTAGAATTTACAGATGTATCCCGAGAATGGAAGAGTCACAGCCTAGAGCCATGTCTGCGCCTCGACTCCCAAAACACTCCAGCGATACAGCTATCAATCAATCTACTAGTTCGCATTCAATCAATATCACAAGCCTGGGTAAACGATGCTCTTGGGCTATCTCTTTGGATAATAGGCACAGAATAAACAGAATAAAAACAAAATAAGATACGAAACTCATCATGAAACCTAAACAGTGAAACCATCGCCTCTCTGTGTGATCACTCTCCAGGTGAATCGCCTAAACTAGATAAAAAAAAAAGAACAAGAAACGAACATTGATACCCTTACAGCGAAAGTAACAGTTAAAACCAACAAAAGATTCAGCAGAGGCATACATGCCCCATGCCATACATCTTGTTTGAATAAGAAAAAAGAAAGAGAGGAGACAAAACGAAACAAGGCAGAAACTAAGAAAACAAGAAAAGTAAAAGGATAATGTTTTGTGACCACCCTTACACCGTGAGTTAACAGACTTCACTACCATCGCTCCAAAGAATTGCGGGTGCAGCTGTCCTAATAACAGGCCCAGTCTTCAAGGGTCATAGACCTGATCAGAGTCAGACTGCAAGCGCATATGCAGTTAACAAAATGGACCTGTAAACGCCCCCGGTAAACATACAAAACTCGACAGTAAAGAAGTAACTCGGTTCACCCTTCCCCGGAACCGTAAGCGGGGGCAAAAAAGAAAAGAGGCCAAAAATAAAAAAAGATAAAGACAAACCCGAGACTTAGTAAAGGACTTCGACAGATTAGTGTGTGGGTATGGCGCCAGTGTTGACACTAATAAACCACGCAGGCTGGCGCTCAACCGACATTCGACAAGACATTAACACGAGGTGTGTCTGCTGGCCGGACGTCATCATTCTAGTTGATGGGTGTATTGCAGATGAGGCACTTCAAGGGCTCGGTCCAGGTCTTGACACCACCCTTGACGTCCTCGCGAAGATCGACAATCTCGACTTCAGGTGGGCTCGAGTCCATCTTGAGGGACCCAGTGAACAGTCCGAGGTACGGCTTCGCAGCCTTCTCTCGCGCCGTGAAGCCATTGGCCACCTTATTCCTCTTCTTTTTCCCGGGTGTATCCCCCTTCGCTGCTACCTCGGCTGCCGTCGCGGTTGGGCTCGCCTCTACCTTCTCCTCGGGAAGGGCCGAGACGCCAGGTTTTTCCTGGACATCTGCCTTCACATCAATCGTCTGCTGCGTCTCGTTCACGCCCGTCTCGGTAGGGCTCAGGGGTGGGTTCTTCGTTCCATCACTGTCCTCCTCAACCTTCTTGGCGGCTTCTCCGGAAGGAACGTATGGCGTATCCTTTCCGAGTCGTTCATAGGCACGCATCAGGGCGTCGTGGAGAAGACAGTCATCATGAAGCCACTTTCCACAAGACTCGTTCGAGCATCCCACTAAAGTCTTGTCGGGGTGTTCGGGTTGGCCACACTTGCAGACCGGTTCAACGCTCTATATAGAAAAGGGAGTTATTAGCATTGACATTGCTCAGGCTAGCGCCAAAGCCAGTTCGGCAGAGAGGGGCGAAGTAGAAGTAGCGCATCCCAGAATGCCGAGACACAAAGCTGGTAGAGACAGAAGAGTTGAAGCTAGTCGACATACCGAGAGTTCCAGATTCCTGAAATCGAAAGCTTGTCGCCAGTAAAGCGCGTTCTGAATTTCGTCGTCATTCTCCTCGACCCAATGGTTGACATGCGCCATTGCAGTAACGCTGACGACATTGATGATGTCCACTGCGGAGGCACAGCCACGGTTAGCATTGAAACCTGGAATCAATCCAACAGGGAGCGAAAAGAAGAAAAAGACGAAGAAGAAAGACATACTGTGATTAGAGGCGATCAACTCGTGTGCACCATGGTATGGTTGCCTGCCCTGGACATACTTTCGTCCGTCCGTCGTGCCCGCGGGGAGCTCATCGGGCCAGTACATCCAATAGACCCTGGCGTAGACGTGATGCTCATCGCTAGCTCGGATCTCCAAAATACGTGCAACCCATTCGTCTTCAGTTCTTCTCTTCGGATTAGACTTTCCCGTGGGGTCCTGTTGACGTTCGATACTGGCATCGTTGGCTACGTAAATGAAACCCTCGCTGAAATACTTGGCGCCGTTGACTAGAGGTCGGAGAACCCATCATGTTAGCATCGACTACGGTCGCATTAAGCTGCGCAAGCTAAATCTGTCATCTCCGGGATGGAAAAGAAAGGCGGCGAATGTGGCCTTGGGCCCTCGGGGGGCATTACTTACGGACGAAGCTGTTGTAGCGCGTCATCTCCTGCCACTTAGCGCTGGGCTCAACCGAGTAACCCAGGTCGAGAGTCTCATGAGTTTTGAACTTGCCAACGGGGGCAAAGGGAGAAAGTTGCTGGTAGACCTTCTTAGGGGGTTCCGGCTGGTCCCCTCGCTTTCGTCGCTTGTTGGACTTCTTGTTGACGTCGGTCTCGAGGGTGACGGTGAAGGGGCAATCGGCTCGGTTCTCCTCGACATCGCGCCGCGGTCGCTTCCGCGCTGAAGCCGGCATCTTTGATTGGGAAAATTAATATCTCCGCGAGAGATGAGGCGAGTTTTTACGTTGTCGCGAATGCCAACGGATGATCGGAGTCGCTCCTCGGTTCTAGTCGAAAAGAGGAGGCGCGGGGGGTGTGGATGGGAAATTGGCAAGGTTTGCGCCGTCGGTGAAAATTATAAACACGTCTCTCTTTTTTTTTTTGGCCCTTATTTTAGCTTATGGAGAAGCAGACCACCTCGACAAACCCGCACACCGATGAGGGGTCCAAAATGCGTGGCCTCGTCGTGGGATAAAGTTTTGTCCCGGGGACGGAGATGGTCGGAATAGTAAAATTGGATTGTGATGGTCGGAGTGCCGAAAAGGTCGATGCGCACGCTTTTTCCGAAGGAAAATAATGGAAGGAGGTACTGAGGTAGGGATGGCGATATTTGGGAGGGGGGAAGGAGGGATTGGATGACTTGGCGTCAACTCGTCGTCGGAAAACACGGGAACACGAATCGAAAATCCGAGAAACTAAACACCGATGGAAAAGAACAAAAAAGAAGGGAAAATTAATCCGCGCGGAGACCTTGGGCGGCCAATGCGATGATGATGATGAAGACAGGATTCGTCGCTGTGTTCTCTTGGACGGCGACAAGAGGGAGCAGTCCACTGGACGAGGGAATTTCACAATGTGCGGCTGGTTCCAGCTTACCGACCTGATTGAGTCTTTCACAAGATGAGGAGAAAGCAGTCGCGTCCCAAGAAACAAATGCGGTCTGACCTGTAGGAAATAGTGTGATTGATTCTTACCAGAAACGGCTACGCCACAGTAAAGGGAGGTTGGGAAATGATAACATTGAGGACTTGGGACACACCAGTGCAACGCTAAGACACACTGTCACCATGGCAGTGGCACGCGTGGGAGGTGGTAACTCCGGGGTCAGATCACGTGAACCCGGCTGACAAGCTCCGAGCTGGGTCGATGCTTCTTCACGATGTGCTAGTGTCGTCAGGTTAAAGAGGGAGAGGGAAGGCGCAATTCGCCGGCAGATAGACGTCTCGTCCAACCAACTTCCCCATGTGCGCCGAACGTAATATACGGCGTAACTGATATCAACGCGCGCCGAGGCGATTCCGTTTCCTTCGTTCAGTAACAGGCAAACGAAAACTACTTATACATGGACTTGTATCTACATGAAGAATGCATGAAATGCTTCATATTCCATCTTACTCCGATCTGTATTAATATTCTTGCCATCGGCAAAACGAATAAAAACTAAAAATAAGAACAGTCCCTGTTGAAAAAGTCGAATGTTCGAATGACAGTAAATAATACGCGTACAGAACAGTGTAGCCCGACTCCAGCCATGTAAGTATTCTAACGGAACGTTCTGAACCTGAAGCCATACTCGACTTCCTCTATCTCTCTAGAACCGAATGACGCAGAGGGATCACCTCTCATCAGCATCTTCATGAGCAACCCCATTCGCGGTGCCCATCTTGAACCCTTCAATAACCTCAGCGAGGCTCTCCGCCTCCCGCTTGCCCCTATCAATGTTAATAAACCAGATAAGCGGCGCTGGCAGCCCGACGAGGGCTCCGAGGAACCAGAACGCCGGCCTGATGTGGCCAGCCTTTCCGATAATTGCAGCAACAATGGCCGGGCCGAAGAAACTCGAGCCCTTGTCTGTAATGGCGTAAAGCGCGTAGAATGCCGCTTCGGAACCGGGCGGGATGAGCTCGCCGTACAGCGACCGGCAGTAGCTACTCAGTCCGCCGAGGACCAAGCCGTAGACGGCCGCGAGCGGGTACATCTCCCAAGGCTGCTGCAAGCCGAGGAAACCCAGGTGTTTTATGAAGGGGAGATAGCCGAGCAGCCCGTAGATGGGGATGAGTTCAAAGAGCGCGAGACAGACAAGGATAATCTGATGCGGGTGAATATTCCACTTTCGAGAAATGTAAGCCCAGCTAAAGGCGCCGAATACACCCGCCAACGTGGAGATGACGCTGATCATGCCGAGGGCCCAGGTCTCCATTTTGAGCTCGACCTTGGCGAACAAAATTGCGGTTGAGGTTGTCGTCGCGATTGCGTCCGATAGTAAAAACCAGCTGGCCAAGAAAAGGACAATATCCACGAGTCGGCGAGCTAGGCGGATCGTTTTAAACAGCGAGGTCCACGAGTACTTCAAGTAAGAAAGCCATGCGTTTGTTCCTTTCCGTCCGTTTACAAGATAATCGGGTAGTGGAGGACCTGGTCGGGGTCGGAGCCACATGGCGGCGGGAATCGTGAAAAAGGTCCACCAAAGACCAATGATCAACAAGACCAACCTCTGGGCGAACGTGGTCCCGTGCATAAACAGAAGAATGACAATACCTATGCACTGCACAAACAGGCCGGCTATGTATCCGATTCCTATACCCTTGGCGGATATCTGCGAGGACAACTGAACCTCGATAGAATTGATTTCTTGTTCCGTGCGCTCGTGATGCAGGGCCAAATCTCTCGTTGTTGCTTCGCCGTCCACTAGCAGATTGGTCGTCGAGTCTACAAGAGTGATCTCGCCATCATCGTCACCGGCTATATCGTCAAGATGGTGGTTCCGGGCATCGGGGGAGGACTCTTCCCCAAGAGCCCTCCGGGCTCGTAGTGGAAGGTCAGGATGGTGCCTAACAAGAAGGGGGAGGAAGGAGTTGAGCAGCACAAAAGACGCGCCGAAGGACGTATTGGAGATGATAGCGAGGACACCTCCGAGGAGGTACGTGGAAGAGGTAACAAATATGTAGCACGCGACAGCAAGACTCCCAGTCCAAGCAAAAGTGAGGAGCAGCTTCTTTCTGTAGTTGCCGTGATCCGCAGCGCAGCTGATGCTAACTACCAGCAAGGCTTGTATCAGGACACTGACGGAGAAGGTATACATGGCAAAGCTGGCAGTGTTGATGGTCATGCCAAGGACATGTACTACGCATTGCGAGTCTTGGCCAGGTTCCTTGCTCGTCGAGCTCGGGCACGGTTTCGACGGATCGGATAAGAGGACACCATTCTCTCGAGCAAGAGTCTCTAAGAGAATGGGGATGAAGGATGCTACAGGGCTGTGAATTAGCCTACAATACATACGATGTCAAACTGGAATGAAACTAGAAGTGATGACCCAGCGGTATCGATCCAAACGCGAACCAAACGGAGCGGTCTAGGGCGGCAGGCTCGGATTGTTTCGGTAATGGAGACACGGGGATGACATACAGATTCCTAGAAAGGAACAATATCGACGTTAGCAAAAACACGTCTAGAATAACAGTCGTCTCGCGTTCATCTTGTCGAGATGCTTAAACTTCTGAACGTTGGGAGTCTAATTGTTGAGACGCGGTCCAACTCACCACATATGACGTAAGTTTCAGCCGCGAAGGCATACATGTACCAGCCTGCCAGCTCCTTTGTGCTAGTGGGACGTGTATCCTCTCCAACATAGCGAGGCGGTGGGTGCTCGGACAGTCGGAGGTCCTCATCGGCATCGTGGCCGAGAAGGCGATCGTCGGTCATGTTGGAACTTGATCCGTTGAGAGGAGCATTGGGACCTGGGGAGGAGAGGGTCTACGAGGATGGAGTAAGAACGCCGTTTGGGGAAAGACAGCTGATGATTGCTCTTATGCAACTTGGACCTTTCCTCCGCCACGTGCATTGGCAAAGGGGCAGCTGACAGTTATCTTCAGGAACCTGGCAGAAGAACCGGGGTTTATCCACAGTGCAGTACTTCGTAGGCGAGACTCGATTCATTGTCGCAGCAGCATTATCACAGGCAATTCTACGAGACAAGCTGAATAAATCCCCACGATCCCTCTCCTCGAAATAAGAAAGTGGACGACAAAAAGGACGGACAGCAAAAATGAAATTTGAAATCTCCCGAACCTGAATCGAACAGGTGACCCTCTGATTGAACTGCTGCCATTACAGTCAGATGTCATGAACCAACTAGACCATCGGGAGTTTTCTTGATTGGTTGTTGTCGGGAGTTCTAATCGCTATCCTTATGGCTGATTGGGGGAGAAGCTCCGCAACGGGACAGGATTATGGGACAATTGGACAGAGTGCTCTTAGGGGGCGGCTCTAACTTCCACAGGCAAGACCACCTCACACTCTCTATCAACATGATCACTTCCGCCCAGGGCATATCCTCATCCTGTAGTACTGAGCCTTACTCCAATCTAACAGCAAACTAATCACAGGTCCTTCCACACATCAGACAACACTTAGACGAAAAAGGAATTTCATTTCACTGGATACCCGGCACCCATCCCCACGAAAGTTCCGGCTGGCGCAACGCCTAAATTGCTCTCCCAACCTGTTGCCGCTCGCTGTATTGAGCAAAGGCACAAGAGACGGGCCAGCCACGACCCGTGGTTCAATGCTCTTTATCTCGGAGCCTCCGTTCGGAACTCGGCGGTTTGAATGTAATTGGCCCCTGGTTGGGGTGGGTGGCGTAGACAAACTACCGGCATGCCGATTCAAAAGGCATCTCATCATCGCAGAAGAGGAGGATTTTCGATTTCAAAATGTAGTAAGCGCTCTAGAAGTCCCCTTTCACTTCAAGAGGACACTGCGGAAAACTGTTCTAGGCTAGCAATTTCATTCCATGTCAGGTCTGGAGGATCTAGAGGAGGAGGACCTGCGTAACCGAAACGTATGAACCCAGTATTATATGAAAAGTTCTTGACCTCTCTGGTTCCCGCTCGAATGGGCCAATATCCTATTATCATCTAAACTTTCTCAACCCCGGTTAGCGGTCTGGCCCTCTTGGCAGCATGCTGAGAAGCCTTTATCTGTTTCCTTGGCTGTAGATGATCCTTTCGTTTAGGAATGATGCCTCTCGGATACTGACAACTCCCTCCTTCCCAGGATCCCTATGTGCGCCAGCAGAACTCCCCCCCCCCGCTAAATATATGCATCCCTCCGAAAACGTCTAGAAATCTTGACAGAGGTACGGGGGATAATCAGCATAACCGTTCGGAAGTGTGGCTGCATGCCGTTCTCCGAGAGCCACCTCAACGTAAAGGTGGTTCCCCAGACTCCAGAACCAGAAAGGTCTCGGCACTTTAGCAGCCATCTGGAGCGCTTGCACAAGGCATTTCCCCATTTCAATTGTCTCGGAAGAATATTGTCCATCAATGAGATTAGGCCATTTAACGGAGCTGATCCAGCAAATCCAGTGAGGGTATATCATATTACGGAGTTCAGGCTATATCCAATAACCTCGTTCGTTGCCCCGATTATAATATATAGCACACTTTGCCTACATTTCATGTACCCCACGAGGCCCCCCAGAATCGTTTAGCTCCCGATGGCAGCTCCCATGTGCACACCTCAATCTTCTTGCTGAGCCATCTTTACTTCTTCAGGGGACGGGACCTTTTTTAATTATTGAACTCCTAATATGACGGGCCGTGGTCACCGAGGCTCTTGGATATAGGAGGAAGAGCAAATCAAATGTTGTAAGAGTCTGGATAACAGGTGACGATGGTGGTTCTTCTCCACCCTGTTTTCCGTTTTTCTTTTTCCCACAGATTAACAACTTATACCCACTATACAGCGCGAGTCCTCCCTGCCTTTGGCTGGCCTTGCTGAGAGAGTTCATCCCCCAATATCACCCCGCCCTCCGTTCTAATTTCGATGTGAATATATTGAGCGATGGGTGGTAGTGCCACTTCCCGGGCAAAGAGACGGGGTCATGAGATGCGGAGTAGGGCAATAGGAATGCGTGCCGGAGGGGAGCTCTAAAGGGAGGAGGCGAGGTTTTTCGATGAGAGGAAGAAGTCTCTCCAGAGTATAAAGCTTTGGATATCCTGTGAGGAGCAGAACACTAAATATATACCCTTATCCTCTTCATCTACCAAGCCTCAGGAAAACAGAAGAAAGTAAAGGTTATCTCTCTGCCATCCATATCCTTGGTCGTGTCATCCTTCCATCCACACTCGCAAGCCAACCCACAAACATGAGGTTCACCTCCCTCATCCTGGCCGGCACTGCCGCCGCCGTCCCCTTCCTCGACCTCGAACCCCGCCAAGCTATCACCAGCATCGACAAGCTCATGAAGGAGCGCGGCAAGCTCTACTTCGGCACGTGCTCCGACCAGTCGCTCCTCAGCAACGCGCAGAACACGGGTGTCATCGAGGCCACCTTCGGCCAGCTCACCCCCGAGAACTCGATGAAGTGGGACCAGATCAACAACCAGCAGAACTCGTACAGCTGGCAGCGCGCCGACTTCCTCATGGACTACGCCGAGAAGAACAACATCACCGTTAGGGGTCATACGCTCGTTTGGCACTCGCAGTTGGCTGGGTGGGTGAATAATATTAGGGATAAGACGCAGCTTACAAAGGTTATTGAGGAGCATGTTGCTGCTCTTGTTGGGAGGTGGAAGGGCAAGATTCGAGCTTGGGTTAGTAAAATTGAAAAGGGAACCTTTTCTTTCCGTATAAGTCGATGCTAACCGGGGGTTTTGCGCCTAGGACGTTGTCAACGAAATGTTCAACGAGGACGGCTCCCTCCGTCAATCCGTCTTCTCCCAAGTCCTCGGAGAAGACTTCGTCCGCATCGCCTTCGAGGCTGCCCGCAAGGCCGACCCCGATGCCATCCTCTACATCAACGACTACAATCTCGACAGCCCGACCTATGCCAAGACCACCACCGGCATGGCCAACCACGTCAAGAAGTGGATCGCGGCCGGCGTCCCCATTGACGGCATTGGTGCGTCTTTTCTCCTCATCCCTTCCGAAAGAGAAGTGCTAACAGAGTAATGTGACAAGGTTCCCAAGGCCATCTCACGCCCGGCCAAGCTGGCGCCCACGTCGAAGCCCTCAAAGTGCTCGCCGCTACGGGAGTGAAGGAGGTTGCCACCACCGAGCTCGACATCCAACAGGCTCCCGCCAACGACTACGCCACCGTCGTTAAGGGCTGCATGGAGGTCGAGTCCTGCGTCGGTGTTACCGTCTGGGGTGTTCGCGATCCCGACTCGTGGCGCGCTAACACTAACCCTCTCCTCTTCGATGGCCAGTATAAGCCCAAGGCGGCGTTCAATGCCATCGTCCAGGCTCTCGAGGCGATTACTCCCTAAAGAGGCGGTACCTTTTTTGTCTGTTGTATATTTCGTGGGAAAACTTGAAATAGACGCTTTGGGGACCATATCTCGTAGTGGACTTTCTCTTTCGAGATGTGGTTGCGAAAGCATGCCTGTACATACTTTTTTGGAAACGTTGGTCACGATTATGGGGATTGAGAAAACTGTGACGGACGGAAGGAAAATGGCAGAACGAGAACTTGCCCGGCTCGGGTATTGGGGTCGTAGTGGTTGAAAGAATATCAAGTCAAATCAAAATGATGATGCCTAGCCACATATGCATATTCTGGTATCTTTCCCACCTGGAGATCTTCTTAGCCGTTGCCTACATATCGCACATATGTTGCATGATCCGGCTTGGGGAGCGTTACGTCCAGTCCCCAGCTAGACTGATAGCAGAGGAAACCTTGGACGACCAAAGCCAGGCAAGGGAGAGCCAAGCGGTCTAAGATGAGGGACCCTGCAGTTTCGATTCCAATGCTTAGGCGCAGACGTCCAGAGCAATGAGCCCGTCAGGACTTGTGCCGTGAAGGCGCTCTCCGCCCTCCACTCACTGATGACATGAGCCATGCTCCAATACCAAATAGACTCGTGCTCCATGTTGCTGTCATATCATCTAAGGTCAACAAGGAAGTCACAACACGCCCTCCCCAGACCGCACACAAAAACGGAAGGACCAAAAACTCACAGCTTACACCATATAACTCAAAACATGATCGAAAGCTTCCAGGTCGGTCATTACCCAGCGGTTTGAGTTCGCACATTCGTGGCCCGGTTCGCCGGAGGCTATCAGTTCGAACCCGAGAGGGTGAAACCAATTTAACTCGAGCACAAATTGTAGGGATTGAAACCGGGCGGGTGTGTCGGGACACCTGCCCCCCGGCCCTAATTCTTTTTTGCCCTTTTTCATTATTGTTATATTGAATGGGAGAAAGAGAAAGAAGGAAGAAGATCGAGTGCATCGAGTGTATCTTGGAGAGCGGCGAACACGACCTCCGAGATGAGGTATGGATGAGCGAGCACTGGTGAAGATCTGGCCCTTGCCGTCGACGTCATCATCCCTCCATTGAGTGAGACTCGTCTCCTTGCGCCGAATACTCGCTTAAGCTGGAAAACATGCCTGGATGCAGGTTTCGTAGGTGTTCCCTATAAAGTAAGTGACGTAGAACCTTTGACACTTAGGATCGAGACATAGCCAAGCCAACTGGATGCGAATCTCAATTTTTGCACCTCCTCATAGGACTACAATAAACAATAGACTCGGAAATCAAGTCGAGAACGAAAGGGCCTTAAAGCATAACAGCATTGTATTATCATTTTTATACTCTCGGTCCTCCCACCGCTTCTCCAACGACCAAGGTACTGAGAGACAACAAAAGTAGAAGAGAAAATTGTGAACGAAACAACGGGTGAGGGGATATCACTGGATGTACGGGCGAAGCAACTATACTGATGAAAATCAAAATCGAAAAACAAAAACCGAACGGAAATTGTAGGAGCGAAGAATTATAGTGCGCCGCCACACCTGTTCCTAGTCGGGGCTGGGGCCAGCTTCTTCTCATGTTGACCAACAACGGTTTCCTCCGTAAGTAGACGGCATATTCTCAAGCGACACTATCCCCGCGTACTATTTCAATGTCCTGGTCTCGTGAGAGGGTTCTCTCACTTCTTGAAATGCCCGAAAATCTTGTGCTTGAGCTTGTCAGCCAAGCTCGTCGGCGGCTTGGCCTCCTTCTCAGCATCGTCCTTGGCCGCAGGAGCGGGTGACCCCTCAACCGAAGTGCTCTTCTTGTGTTCGGAGGCAACGTATTCGTTACCAGCACCGCCCCGACCGGTGTGGTAGTCCAGGTTTTCGGAGCTGACGCGGACAGCGACTTCGGGGACGACAACCTTGTCGGCGCGTCGCGGGGCCGTCGTGCCAGGGTCGCCAATATTGCCGGATCCTAGATTTTTGTATTAGATGTCATTATTCTCTCTTCTTTTTTATGCGCTTGTTCATCTTCATTCTTTGTCTTTCCGTTTTGGTGCAAGGGGAGTGTCGATAGCTGATGGGTCTGCTGCGAATTGGAAACCCTGGACCCTTGCTGAATATCGTCAAGGACCGGAGATATCGAATCGCAAGGGATGGGACGCTGGCGGGGTGTGGTTGGTTGGGCGTGAAGCCAAGAAAACCAGAAGCGCGGGATGCGAGATAAGAGAAGCCAAGACCGGTCCAAGCTTCCCATCCACTGATAAGGACCAAATCACCAAATTGATGCGACCAATTGAATGTACCTCATCGAAACCGACTTGATCTCCTGCGCCGTCTGAATAACACCTCCAGAGTGCTTGAGGCAGATTTTCTTTCTTAGGAGAAAGATAGAGGACCAAAAATAAGAAGCGCAAAACAAGGAAAAGAATTGGTCTCACCTCCTCGTCCAGTGCTATAGGCGCCATCACCATGGCTTCCCTCAGCACCAAGGCGGACAACCTCGCCATCAACGTACTTGGTGTCGTCGACGTTGATGTTGCCGGCGCCGCCACGACCGTGGGATACTTCTGTGGAGGACATCGTGTCGTTCTAGAAGGTTTGGAAAGAAGGAAAACAAAGGCTTAATGGGCGTCTTGTATAGGAACGTCGGTTTCGAAGAGGTGGGAATATAAGGACGCAGAGTGTTGCTGTTCTGCAGGCTTTCAGCGGGCGTAACGTTCGTGGTTTCGGACCAGTAGTAGGGGACTCACCCTTGAGAAAAGGAAGGGGAGGGGGGGCGAAATCGAAGTCTCTTAACTAGAGCTTAATATGGAGGGAAGTTTACAGAGGTGGAGGATAAAGCTTCGGAAAGGTAGGTCTGACGTTGAGATAAGGACGAGGTACCGGGGCTGAGTTAAATAGTTTGATACAGGGAGCAGGTGAGGCAAACGCCAAGGAGGAGAGACGAGGGTTGGAGTCTTAACAAGATAGAGTGGCTAGTGCCATTGACCCATTTCCCATCTCAGTGGGTAAATATGGGGTCATACAAGTATGGGGGAAGAGGTAAGGGCATGGGGTGGTTTGATTCTTCAACTGTCCTTGTTCCACTGTTCCACTCTCCACGGCTGGGGTGATGACGACTGACATGTTCCGGGATACTTCAGATCAGCGAGCATCGGAGAAGCATGGCTGATGGACAGCCCGTCCAGTGCACTGTGCCTTGCAGTAACATAATGGCGTCAATATTGATTTCTCCTTCTTCTTCTCCCCGCGTCAAATTTCAACTTCTGCAAAAGGCCTGTGGCCGTTATCTCACCCATTGTCATCAAATGGGTTACGCCACTAGTACGCTGCAACTACCTCGAAGGTCCACAAGGACCCTGAGAGAGCAGTCGCTGTTACCTTGACTACTTCGGAAGTACTCTCACCCGATCGGTGTTAACAGTTAATACCATCGACGAGTTTGCTAGTACAAGTAATGGTTGAGCTTGTGCGCCTGCCTCGGCGGCGAAGACCGGAATGCAGTATTGATCAATTGATACCTTCCGCCAGTCCACCTGTGGCGAAGTACATTTCAATGATCTTTCCCCTTATCCCCGTCGGTTCCTCTCCGCAGCCACTAAGAATGTCGCATTGCCTTCTTACGTACCTGAATTTGGTGAAAATTGCGGAGCTTTTTGTACATCTGATCTTTCCATTCCCGCCCCCGATAAGATAAGGAAACAAGCTCGAACGGAAAGAGTCCCAAAGCTCCAATGTTCTCAACAGAGCACTCCGAAAGGGCAACTCAAGCGACCTGGCTATCGCGTATCGCAGGGCGGGTTATCGAAATCTCCCACCTTGACGGTTCTGACTTCCGCGACTTAGCCCTATCGGTGCGACCAATCTTCTCGCCCGGTGCCTTCCGTTGAACACCTTTAAGCCTTGGCCAGGCCAACAATCCATCCATCTTTGTAAACTCTGATCGATCAATCTTGACTTCTCCAAACATATTTCCAGACATCCCAATATGTAACGTACCGCGGAACTCGCCGCCCTGTCAAACTACACTAGAACCTTCGACATTGGCCCTTCTTGCCGTTGTCAGTTATCCTCATCAAGCCTTGCCCAATCTTCCTCCAGCTCATTGGCTGGGAAACAGAAAGGAACTTCCTGTAAGTGCTGAAACGCCGGCGGACTGTAAGTGACTGTTCGAATCGGAAAAGCGCTGGGATAGAAGCCTTGCCCAATCCTGTAGTTTCCCTCAGTAAGCACACCCGTGCAACTGTCCTTCCTCTTACTACCTACACTCACAGAAACCCTTAGAATTCTTCTCGTAGACCGCACCTGCTCGATAGTTTCCATGGTTTACTACTAGAACGAATGACAACCTCAAATGATATCAAATTACTAGGCCAGACCATCTCATACTACCAATATAGCGAGCATACCATCTTGACAGCCTCTCTAGCTACTATTCCTCTTTCCATCGTCTAACTCTATCACGCTGAATCCTTTAGCAAAAGTTCATCATTCATCACGTAAAAAGGAAACAGGAGTTTGTTCGCCTTCAATGCAGCAACACACGTCCATCTCTCCACCACAAGTCCTCAACAGAATTCAAGCGTCATACCCTCTCACCCTCAATCCTCACCCTGTTCATTCTCATCCATCATCTCCCGTACAATAGCCTTAAGCTGCCCCTCCGAATCACCCCCACCCGCATTCGTCACCTTCTCCGCCAACTCAATCTTCTTCTGACAAGCTTTATAAATAAGCTCCTCCACCGTACCCCTCGCAATGAGGTGAATCACCTCCACCGGCCTCGTCTGGCCCAGGCGGTGCGCCCTGTTCTCCGCCTGCCGGTCGTCCTGCGGGTTCGACGACATGTCGAAGATGATGACCTTGTTGGCGCCCGTGAGGTTGATGCCCGTGCCTCCCGCGCCCGTCGTTAGTAGGAACACGGGGATGTCGGCGTTCTTCTGGAACCTGTTAATTTCCTTTTGCCTCTCGCCGACGGCGCTGGCGCCCGTGAGCATGCAGTACTCGATGTCGTCGTGCGACAGCACGTACGAGAGGATCTCGATGATCTTGGTGAACTTGCTGAAGACGAGCACCCTGTCGCCGTTCTTGCGGTAGCCCTCGACTAGCTCCAATAGCTTCTTGATCTTGCCGCTCTCCTTCCACGACCCCTTAGGAACGTCGAACTTTCGTAGCAGCGGTAGGAAGTCCTGGCAATAGAGGTGTAGGTCGAAATCCGACCGGCTCTTGAGATCCTGGAGTAGGAGGTGAATCTTGGGTTCCGCGAGGTCGAGCTCCTTGTAGGGGACCCTGTTGAACAGGATGTCCGCCATCTCCTCTGTCGTCTCGTCGGAAAAGTGCCGTCTGAACAGCTGCAAGTGCAGAGCAGCCTTCTTGAGCTGAATCCATACATTATTCATATCATTGCCACGCGCACCGATTGCTTCCTTCATTCGCGCACTAGGCTCAGTCCGGAACATCTTCTCGTACTTGTCGTATACCTCCTTTTGGGCAGGAGGAAGATCGCAGTAGATGATTGAATGGGTCTTCTTCGGCAGATTTTGACCGACTTGATCTTTTTGTCGTTGAAGAATGAACGGCTCCAAGATGGATCGCGCTCGGCTGACTCTCTCACCGTAAAGTAGAGCGGTGTTCGCCAGGTTCCGCGTATGAATCTTGTGGTCAAACACGTAGCGGATCGCCTCCATCCGATCTCTGAACAACTCGGGATCCACAAAGTTGAGCAGCGAAATCATCTCCATCAAGTGGTTCTGGATCGGCGTGCCAGAAATGAGTAGTCGCCACTTCGTCCGTAGCTGGTGGAGGCGTCCATACTGAAGAGTCGTCGGGTTCTTGAGGATTTGTCCCTCGTCGAAGATGGCTGCATTGATGCCCAGCGAGTTGAGGTTGCGAAGGTCCTCCTTCTGAGAAAACTGGGTGTATGAGGTAACAATGGCATGGTAATGTTCCGGCTCCTCTGCAAGCTCCTCGGCGATGTCGTCTCGTTCAGCGCGGGAACCGCTGTATTTCATGACGTTCAGGTCCGGCGCGAATTTCTTAAACTCGAGGATCCAATTATCCAGCGTAGACGGCGGAACGACAATGAGATTAGGGAACGGCCAGTCCTTGGTCACCTCGTTCTCGTAATCGTCCAGCATCCGAGCTAGTAGGCCAACCACCTGACACGTCTTACCGAGACCCATGTCGTCTGCGAGGATGCCGCCGTAGCTGTTTTTAAAGAGGAGATTCATCCAATTGACGCCAAAAACCTGGAAGTCATGCATCGGGGTTTCCTCAGACATGGAAGAGGGTTGCGTATCAACAAAGTCGGAACCGCTACTCGCGCTCTTCCCCTTCTTTTTCTGACCGTAGGCGTCGATGTGCCACGAATCGAGCCGTTTCTTGATAAAAGCCGCGCGTGCCTCGCTCTCCGAGACGACCTTGTCCACCATGGAGATGGACCTCATGAAGTTGCGCGTCTTGTCGATGATGGCCTCGCCGATCTCGACCTTTTGGCGCTTCTGTTTTCCGCGACCTTCCTTTATTTTGCAAACACTTTCAACGCTGGCGATCGAAGCGAAGGGGCGTTTCTTAATCAAGAGCTTGAGGTCGACCTCCGGCGCGCCTGTCAAGGCAGCCAGATCTTTGAGGTCCAAATCATTTAGGAGCTTAAGGAGGCGCACATCTTCGTCGGAACGGGGAGTGTCTTCCTCTTTGGAGTCGAATTCGTCTTCGTCGCTATCGGATAATATCGTGATGGGTACTTCGGGTGTTGTCGCTTTGGTCGACCTCTGAGATGACGGTGTGGACGAATCGCGGGAGGAAGATGGGGGAGAGGATAAGGTCGACTGAGACTCCTGACCGGGCCGTAGACCGCGCATTAGTCTCCGGCGGCGGGGAACTATCGGCTCCTCCTCCTCAGACTCCTCCTCTTCCTCCGGCTCGTCACTGTCGAGAACCACCTTCTTCGCCCGATTTCCATGTTTGGAGCGCATTGTGGAGGCCTTGCTTGGCGGAGCTGGTCTGGTCTGACCCTTGTACTTAAAAGACTCAAAATCGATCAATTTCGCCTTGGGCTTTTCCTTGGGTTTGGCCTCAGGGATTGTGGGCTTGGGCTACAATGCGGGTTAGCTACATAAGTGAAGGGAGCAATGGAACCGAAGGATGACTGCAGCCTTGGTCTGGGGGAGCCGAGGGAGGGAGAAAACAAGCAGAAGGGCGAAGGAAGGACTACCTTGCGCGAGAAATTTGTGGGTATGATATCAGCGCGATCTTCAACTAGACTATCCTCATCGTCGTCCGAAGAGAGTGCAATTATATCAGAATTCCTCTTTTGAGGTATCGATGACCTCGGCGGATTGCCGTTTGCCATTTGTTGCGAATTAGAAGAGGCGAGTCTCTGGGGGCTGATGGGTAGAGGACGACTAAAGAATTTGGTGATGGGTTGATTTCGAAAAGGAAGACCCGCCGAAGAGTTCGAGGTCTCCTTGGTGAGCTGGGGAGGAGGTCTGCTCGCCTGCAGAGGCGGGGAGGAAGACAAGATTGGTTCGGGAGATGAGGGTCGGGGAGAGGGTTTTCTCAGGAGCTTTGGGTTCGGGTTCGAGACTATTTGGGTGGGTTGGGTAATGTAAGGTGATGTGCCAGGAATTCGTTCGTCGCCGAGCTCGTCGAGGTCGGAATCGTAGAGCAGAGCGCGAGGCGGCGTGGCAGGGATGATGCCGGGCGCTGAAGGAAGGCTCGACGCTTGCGCCATTGTAGACGTGGGCTCTGCTATTGAATGAATAGAACGACTATATGATTTTTTCGATATGAGTTTCGAAACGCGGCTACATCCACTCTATTCGAACGTGAATGATTCAAAAGGAAAGGAGGTTGGTTGGGGAAAGCGCGATACGCCAGTGTTAGAGAAAAAAAGAGGCGGTGGGCCCAAAAGTGTGGGGGAAGGAGCAGGGGCGTGATTAAGGGGAGAGAAATAGAACGCGAGAGAGGTCTATAATGGGTACGGGGCAACACCAAGATGAAGTGGGAGAGGCATTGAGTCGCTGCTGGGGAGCGTCGACTATCCTCAAGCGTTCCGGAGGCGAGGATCCTAGACGATTTGCAGATTTGGGGAAAAAGATACACTAGCTCCCAATATTAGGCTCGGCTCATTAAGACAAACGCCCTAACGCGTCTGCTCATGATAATCGCCCCTCATTGACTGTACACGCTATCACGTGATTTTAATACCTGTGACGTCGCTAACCAACCGAGCCCAGTGCTGAGCGTGTCAAGGTGTCAAGTGCTTGAACGACGACGACAGCTCATTCGAATCCTCGACCGCACAACCCCCTGATATTTCATTGTTTCCGTTGAAGGGGTTACCATCTAGAGTTGAAACTAGATAAACGTGTAAGTTGGTGTTGAAACCTTGAAAGTAGCGATTCCGTCTCCCGTGCTTCCCGTGCTCTCTACATTATAGGTTGTGTCTGCCTGTTCTCAGAAGCTGCCAGCATCACATTGATCTTAATCTTAATATCTGGAAACTTCAAGTCCCTCTGATAACACAAAGCAACCCGTCCAGAACATTTACTGACAGAACAACTCAGAGAAGCAAAATCCGTGTATTGAAGCCCAATACGCATAACTACTAGGCTGCTACGCTCTTCGGAAATCGAACACTATCCACCTGCTACGATGTCTCGCATCATTTCCGAGAAGACCGTTCTCGATCAGGATGACCACGTAGGCGAGCCATCCAACATCAGCCCCGCCGTGCCCACGTACGTCCTCATCCATCTGTTCAATTCCAGCTCTAGACCAAAAGTGCAAATGAAAAGAACTAACAACCAGCTCCCGCCATCTCCGTAACAGCCATGTCATCGTGAAGCTGCTCGGCTTCACTCTCGCCATGATAGTCCTCCCCATAGGTTCCTATTACGCCTCACTAGACACTCTATTTAAAGGTACGATGCTCAAAACCCTATGGGAAAAGTGATCTCTATGTGTCACAATCTGGAGAATTGCACGAGCAAAACCCACTCGTCCTTGTAAACAAAATGCCAGCTGAACTTAAATAACCCAACCCAATCAACAGGAAACTCCACGTTTGCAGGTGCGCTGGCCGCAGTCATGGCCAACGTCGTCCTCATTGGCTACGTCGTCGTGGCCATGAAGGAAGATCAGAGCGATCTACGACAGCCCAAGGCCGAGAAGGCGGAGGGTAAAAAGGATCGCTGACCAGGGGGTTCTAGCATGGGGCAGAGGGAAAAAAAAGAAAGTGAGAGGGGAAAAAGGTCACCTGGCGACTTCTGGTAAAATTATATCCGTCTTTGTCGTGTATTACGTTCCTATACCCTGCTGTTGCGTGTATATTATAATAGTCTTTCTCTTCTAACTCCGCCATGGTTTGTCTGTATTGGACACATCTGCGCCGTCGTGCTTTTTAGACGCTTCTCGAATCGTCCACAACGACACGAAAACTCTCACGTCCTATACAACTCTAGCCAGTCCAAGTCATATTTTACGTCTGTAAACGCTTCGCCCAATTGGCGCCATGTATTATACTGCCTGAGGCTGTCGAGACAAAAGAAAACAAGCGGGCAGAGCTGTTTCCCGCGTATGCGTGGGTGGAGGTTGTTATACCTCGCGTTTCATAAAGGAACAATTAGTGCTTTGTGACCACCGTCCCCTCTCCTCTCTACACATCGAAAAAAAAATGTGTGTCCTCCTGCCTTTCCCGCTTTGCTGTTAATTTTCCAATGAACATCAATAGCATTAATCGAACCCTTTCCTAAAAGATGAATGGTGCCGCCGCCGCCCACCAACGCTTTCGTGTTCCCTTTCCCTCAAAAGGGTGTGTCCCTTTCTCCATTAGGATAGTTTCCGACCTTTTATGACCTCTATAAACCGTAGTATATATCCGACATGAACTCTCCAAAACCCCGCTTTCCATGCCTGAGTGAGTAGTTGAGGTAAACCGCACCGTCCCCGTCTCCGCCGGGCTCGATAGAAGTCAGGCCTTCCCCGGTACCAGCTTCGCCCGGTTGTAAAAGTCTCGCCATGCGTAAAGAGGAGGTTGCGAGTACCGCTCGTGCCGCTCGTGTATATGCATAGTTGGAGGGTGGGTTCGTTCGGAATCGGGAGTATCCGAGAGTCTCTCATCTCGATAAATGGATGTGCTGAAGAATAGCCGACCGCAATCGAAAATTCGTCCGGCATCAGGGTATCGCAAATAAAACATAAAGAAATACAAAATAAAATGAAAAGGAGAGAGATGAAAAATATAGGACTATGAAGACAAGAAAGGAACAGAAACGGAATGTTTGTCAAGGATCGTGGGGGTAACAAGAATTGAGAAAAACTCCGTGAAACTCCAGCCCATGGTTCAAAATCACCGTTGAATAACTC
The DNA here is from genome assembly GCA_034774675.1 of Scedosporium minutisporum. Classification (NCBI taxonomy): domain Eukaryota; kingdom Fungi; phylum Ascomycota; class Sordariomycetes; order Microascales; family Microascaceae; genus Scedosporium; species Scedosporium minutisporum. Next base: position 20,503 of record SJVG01000334.1, read on the forward strand.
CTGACTTGTTATGACGACCGGCTGAACCGCCTAAAGAGCCAACTCTTCCTCTTCTTCTCTGGTTGAGGTTTCGCTGGCGCGAGATTTGCTTGAGGCGTTATCACATTATCCTTGGGAGGTATCGCCGGCGATAGCGTACTTCCCAGCGTTCCTGGAACGGGCTTCTTTTGTATCGCCGCGTTGTTTCCGTCCGCGCCAAAGGGGAATGCCGGTGCCGGGGACTGATATGCCGCCGGTCCGCTAAAGCCGATGCTATAATCTTGCGTGGGCGGAGGAGGAGGCTTCGTAGGTGAGATTCGGTCTACAGATCCGTTGTCGCTGCTGGGATCGGTTTGATAGCTACCCTGGTCTCCACTGCTGGCTCCTCCACTTGCCGTCGTTACCGTTTCGTAAGACCTGTCTCGATGTGGAACTGGATAAACGCCGTTGGTCTCCCTCCGGTTGTTGTAATTGAGCTGCGGCTCCGACTGCATCCTCGGCGCTCGTTGTCTGCCCCCGTATGGCCCGCTGGGTCCTCCGGCAGGGTGGCCACCCTGTGAACCGTAACCTGCCTGCGCACCATAACCTCCCTGTGGACTGTAGCCTCCCTGTCCGTTATAAGGCCCGTATCCTCCATACTGCTGCGCTTCGTGGTAGCTATCCCTCGCAGGCGGGGAAGGTCTCGGCTCGAAGTGGGATGTTGGGCGGCTTCCGTAATAGTTGTCCTGGGGATATCTGTTTCCATTTCCTACGGAGAGCATGCTCGGGGCTCGGCTAGACGCATAGTTTCGGTTTCCGTAATAACTCCCTCTTCTGTTCCAGTCCGCCTCTGTCCACGTTGTTAGTCTAGAAAGGGGTGGCTTGATCGGCCTTATGTTATGCTCACCTGATTGAGGAACCGCTACTGGCGGTCTTCGCTGTGGACCATCGATGGCCGCCTCGAAGCTGCGAATCGTGTCTAGAGGCCGTTCCCATCGGTTGCGTGTGGGGTTGGACTTGTCAGGTTCGGCTGCGCGGAGATGATGTTAGTCGGGTTGAATGATGCCCATCGAGGACGTGATGGTAAACTCACCAATGGGATTGCCATAGATATCCTTGTGTTGGATGGATCGAAGAGGTGCTAATGATGTTCGCTCTGTCGCTTGCACGGCCGCTTTTATGTTCATTGAATGTCAGTCACCCTAGTCTCTTTTGTTGTCGACACCGGTTGAGAAACACATAGGGAACTCGTGAGAAGGCGCATTCATACCTGGTTCAGCTTCTGTCATGGCCATAGTCGGGTCGGCCTTGCTGTGGAGGCGGTGCGATTCCTTTTCCGCAGACGTCTCGACCAGCTTGGGACCTTTGCTCGACCTGTCAGAATGGAAACTGAAGGACCGGTGACGGCCCTTTCTGGCGGACCGCGCTGCATTGTCGACAGCCGCCATCTCAGATGAGCCGTGAATGAGTGTCGTCGATGGGGTGCGATAATGATGTTAAGTCTCTGGCTTGTCCTGTTCTTCGGCGGCCGGTTGTTGGAGTTGCAACCGTCTGACAGAAAAGTTCAATGATGTTGAAGGATGCAAATCAGGCAGGAGAGGCGTAGGAGCTCTATTCTAACGATCGAGAAACGATGACGCTGAGTGAGACCAATCGTTTTCAGGTCTTGATGTCACGAGAGAAGAATGACAGGGGTGAGAAATGGTCAAAGAGGGGCCCTTCACTTCTCAATGTCGAGGCATGAATGGGGATTGAAAGATCGAGAAACTAGCCCGGGGAATGGAAACTCCAGGTTCGCGAGGAGGTATAAGGTGATGTGGGCGTGTGTGGAAATGGAGTGGTACCAGAGTGGGAGAGGGTGCGACGAGGTTGGCTAGGTTGCGGGCTCGGGTGCTGATGCAATGCCGCTTCAATTGTTGATGGTGCTATCAGCACAGGTGGAGCCGGGGGGGGGACTCGAATGCTAGGTCGTAAGTCGGGGACCTGGGCTGTCGCAGAATCAGTGCAGAACAAGGCAGGGCCGTCTCGTGTGGCTGGGATTCATTGGTACGACTGGATGGTCCCAAGTCCTCGTATACGCCCGGGGGGTGGTGTGCGCTAGAAGGAGCTGGTGGGCAGGGGGTGGGGTGTATACAAAGTACCTCTCAGGGTATTACAAGGTCCATGATTCCATCCCACACTTCAATAGTGGTACTTACTAGTGTACAAGTGACAGGGATTCAACTACAAGTCTGCGTGTTACTCTGTACTTCCGCGCAATCCGGCGGTCCACGAGCTGAGAGTGGTGGTCACTACCTCTTTTCCTATACTTTGTCCGCGTCCTCTACAGTTTCACTTCATCAGAAACCATCACTATCACTATCGTTGTGTCGGTGGTGCTCTTCGCTAGCGGGCCAGTCATCAATGTCAGTGTGTGGGGTGGAGTGACAGAGACTGGGCAGTGTCCTGGATGAATTGGCAGTTGGGCTATCTGAAGTACTACAAATGAACGAGGTGTTCAATATTGATTGATAGATTATTAGATTAAATCTGTTCTCCGTGTGCCGGAACATTGTTCTAGGACATGGAGCAAGGCCCTGTCAGTCCCATACTGGATGTGATGTACTTCGTGCAGACTACCAACTAAAAGTGCCCAGCAAATGCCAAGTAGCCCTGACTAGATCAGGAACACTTGGACCTGTGCAAGTTGATGTTTGCAACGACCCCTGGGCACAATATGCGGCGGTTTGTCGGCGCAGGCTTTTTGAAATTGGCCTGCGCTTAAAGTGGGATTTCCGGCTAAGAAGGGTAGTGATGTGCTGTTGCGAGGCGTCGATCAGAGAGGAGCCACGGTTTACTTCGAAGATGGCAGATAAAGTTCGGAGACCACAGTTCTGGACAGAGAAGCGTGCCAGGTAAATTACTAAGTTGCTAGTACGAGTCACATGGCGAAGGGGAAAGTTCCGATAGAAAACCTATTTCCATTAACACTTCGTATCTTTCGTCGTGCTGCTCTTCTCCAAGCCTATCATCAAGCACGTCGGTTCAGTTGTTGCTACATTTCTCGACCTTAGGTAGCTCGGCGTAATATGCAGGAGATGAAGGGTCTAGGATGAAAATGCTAAATAGAGAAGGGAGCCGCTTTGTGTTCGCTAAGTCTCGCTAAGTCCCGCGTTTTGCGAAGAGCGGTGTCAACTGTGTAAGATGCCCAAACTCTTTGTTACCGTGTACTCAGTAGACGAAGCGGTGACAACTAGGTCGGTCGTAGAGTGGCAAGGGGAGTCGGGTGGTGGAAATATTGACGAATATCCTTTGCCTTACCGTCTGGAGGCGCGAGCTCCTCGTACTTCATTGTCGTGGCGGCTGATTGCTGATGCTAAACTGAGCCGACGCTTCGCAAACTGTAATTTCAGTAGTCTTTCTCACATGCTGTTTCAGAAGTCCAGAAGCGTGTGGCGGTTCACTGGATATCAGACATGAACTGGATTCCTACCCGCCAAAAGAATAGCCCACCTCCGAGTGATACGGCTAGGGGATGTGACGTGAAATCGGATGCCAGAACACCCCGTTGGTCCGGTCCCAGCAGCGAAGCATAGACCCAGGTTATTGGCAGCTCTGGAGGGCACAAGATAATTGGGATAAAGAAAAAAATCTGGACATCACTAGTTCGGTGACGGTCAGGCCAAGTCTGTTCTTTGACGGGTTTCATCTTGCCAAAGGTGTGATGTCAGACCTCGGAGCTGGTTATGTCCCCTAACTGCATTTGGTAGTCATTTGGGTTGGTAGTGTACTTCGTAAGCCTTCGTAAAATTCCAGCGCTGGCCGATGTTACCGTCGCAGAAGATAATACTGGCATAGTACTTCGCAGCACTGAGGTACTTCGTACATTACGAAGTACAACTCGACGTGGGTTGCAGATCGCTACAGCAGCCAAGCCAGGCACCCTCGTCCTTAGTTCCTGAGTCTAGTTGGGCGGACACTACTAATAGAGTGTAATGTTACTTTCTTTGGTGGTGGGGTGCCGATTGGCGAGTGGGAGGGGCATCAAAATGTTTTTTCATAAAGTCTTCAATATCAATGAAGCAAGCATCAGACGAGACTACTCTTAAAATTATGTAGGAGGTCCAATCGACACTGGATAAAGAAGGAGAAGACCGAGGGATCTTGTTTGGGCAAGGAAATTTTTTTTGGGGTTCGATGTTCCATTCTTCTTACCTTCTGCGATCGAATACGAGGCGCACTTTCCATCATTCCACCCCTCCAAGTTGTGGTGCACACGTGTGGGACCATTCCCGGAAAGGGAGTACTAAGCTGAACCCAAGTTGCAGCAGAGAAATGGCCCGCTTGAGAAGTATAGCAAAGTATCCATTGGCTGCGCCTGCTTTCCACGCATTTACATACAAGTACTTCTCCGAACTACGAAGTATTGGTGTACATTACACTACTTCGTACGCGACGCCTCCAGACTGGATTCACGACTGGCCCTGACCTGCTGCACGTGGAGAAACGCTATAAAATGTTTATTCCAACAAAAGGAAAACTAAATAATACTTTGTGCTTCGTACACATAAAGTGGTTTCTTCGGTTGCCGAGGAAGCGTATAAGGAAACGCATACGAAGATGTACTTGCGCTCGTCGTGATGGGGACCGGTTTCGATCTCGACAGCTCAATAACCCAGTTATAACGAGTACATATCCTGTCTTGGATGGGTTGATCATTGATTACAAAGGAGTGTGTTAGAGGGTAGCCAGAATGAAATACCTTTTCACCAACCTCATCTCGCTCAGCAGGCAATGCCTAGGGTTTCACTAATGTGAGTATTTCCCACCTGCGAAGAATCCCAGCCTTTCACTCTAGGGTCTGGTGTCTCGCAGCATTGACGTCTCCATCCCCATTTTATAATATGATCAATTTCACATTGATCCTAAGACGCACCGTGCTGCGGTACACTGATCTATGTAATTATCCAGCTGGGGTGTTCTGTGGAGAAGGAGAATCGGGCATGGAAAATAAATCCGAGGGTCTGGCCTGTACATAGTATGTAAAGAGGGCAATACTCATTCGTGGTTGGAAATCGTCTCAGTAATCGATCATGTCCGCTGGTTGACATCAGACAGCTATCAGCACCTCGGGACGGTCATTTAATGGGCAATTTCTCCACATGGAGGGTCGAGGATCAGGAACAACAGAAGTCCAGTATTCTGGCCCGCACCTCATGGTGCTTGATTCTCAACCAGCTCCAGAGCACTCCTGGTGGCGGTACAGCATTCGCCAGGGCGGACAACCCTACTTACAGTCGGTCTTTTTCTCAGAGGATCGGCATTGCGTCTCAATGTTGTTTGCGAAACTCAAATTCCGAATCCCACTTTGTCTGTCCATCTCCAGACCGGGTTCCAAATTTCCCCAAACCACACTAAAACCTGTCCCACCTCGACACTAAGAGTCGTGTCCAGTCCTGGATAGACCACGACATTCTCGTGTACATGTATACACTATGAAGTGGAACCCAACTCTAAAAGCTGAATTGGTGACAAGACCATCCAAAACCTGCTGGATCCTGTAACGAACCCGTGTGGGACTTGGCACGCTGTTATTGATGTCTACCTTTGAGTCTTGACAGAGCAGAGGCTCTTCACCGTGGCCGTGCCATCTAATGTGTAGAGGACATTGGGAGGGGAACTGACGAAAGAAAAAGAAAAATTAAAGAAAACCCAAAAGTTTACCTATCGGATGCAATACGCATATGATTCTTGACCTTGACTTGGTCGTGACCCGGATCTTGAGCGGTTGGACCTGCCTGGAACTAATATGGCTGAGTCGCCTTGTTTTATTTAACCGTACTTCGATCTCACCCCCATATCCCATCTTCGGATGTTGTACAACCAGATCGAGGTACATGAAAAACATGCACTGGTGAGGGGGAGGATGCGTGTCGATGCTTCCAGATCGGCAACACCGCGGGATTAAGCACCGCTGTGCTTTAAAGACCATAGTAAATAGGTTGGTCTGCCTCTAGGGGTGCGTTGTCGGTTCGTTAACAACCTCCTTCTGCAGCTTTCAGCAGCGCAGGGATGGAGGTACTATGAAAGGCGGAGGCTGGCATGCAGCAAACTCGGAGCGTCAACCCGTGCAGATTAAACAGATCAAGATCTAAGACCAACAAACCAACAAGAGCAGGCAGAGAGAAGGGGTGTCTTGACCCAGACTTGTCCCGCTCTTGTCCTTGACATCGAAGGACGATATCAACGTGTACGCCCCTCTAGAAAACCTTGGAAAAAATAGAGTTGTACTTCGCATCGGACAAGACGGAATACGGGTCTTGGTGGGGGGCTGGGGCTTTGAAGGTACCCAACCTCGATATTTCGAGAATGAATGGGTTCCAAGGAGACAGCCTTTGATACTTTGCAGTTCGCTTCATACCGAATGAAAATATGAAGGCGAGCGGACCAATTCACCCAGGTGTTGACGATGTGCAGCCAACCGCCGTAAGAGCCGGTTGACTGACATCAAGCTTCGCCACTTTGCTCGTATTCTCCTTTTTGTGTCTCTAATCGGGACCTGTTCTTTCGCACGCAAACAGGCTATGTGCGTGACCTAAACTAGGTTTCCATGAAAGCTTTGAACCCTACTGCGACGGGTACCAGCCGGCAAGCTGGAGTACCCCGTATGTGTAAATGCCTTCAAATGATATTCTCCAGTGTTCTCCACTTGACGGGTTCTGTCTCCGCCTCGGCCTCCGATTTAAGGATCCGCTTCAGCACTCCAGATGACGACGGGGAACACGCAAGACGCTGCGAGCGCCCCGCAAAAATCCTACGATTATGACAACCCCTCCTGACGGAATTCGGATTTGCTGGAAAGAATGGCGCCTGCCGGCCCTGGCGGGTGGGATTTACCTCCCACCCCACGGTAACATCGAGGCGCTTGGACGGTTCTGCCCTGTTGGATGGATGGACCAAACAAGGAACCATGGACCTCACAGAACCAAGGAAACTTTCCCATCATTCCGGACTTCATACACCGGCAGATCATCCCTGGGAAAGCCAGGAATTAATCGTTGGTGTCTGCCCTATCACAGTGCCAGAACGGAAGTAGACGGGCGGGAATGATATCAGGCATCACATTGTGCAACCTGTGAAAGCCAGATTCCCGTACTTCTTGTTACAACTTTGGCTTGCTGTCTCAAATGTTACCTCTGAAGTTCCCTGATTAGCGCTCGAATGGCGGTTTTCTGCCTGCTTCCCTTTGCTATCCAGCCCTCCTACAGGAAGCGAGACCTCTTGAATCCACCTGCCGCAACTGGCGCCAGCACTCTGAAGACGTGGCTGGACTGAATTGTTTCAAGATATTCGGAAGAGGGACAGCGACTGATAGCCACCCAATCTCCACGAGGTGACCGGGCATTTCTACATCAATTGACTCCTTCTACGGCACGTTCCCGTTCCCCACCGGGCAAAGGGACCGAACGGGTTCCTTTTTTATTATCAGCATACTTATCCGCTCCTCAAGGAATCACCCGCCGCAACCTGCTCGATCCTTATCATTGTCAAAATGAAGGGGTATTCATATGGAGCAAGTTCCCGAAATTTTGATCGGAATGTGAGCGGACTGATACGCAAGGACCCTTGAGCTCACAAGAACCGTATCAAATTATATTGGTGGATGCCAGGCACAGTCTAACCGGCCACGGCTACAGGCCTTACAGCTGGCGTAGTGTAGACTCCGCTGTATTTTCCTATGCTGCGAGGTCCAGCGTCTAGATAGGCGGTCCTCTGATCTGCAGATAGCTTGGTCTCATCATCGTTTGCCCTGGTCCACGGGTCAGCATTTTTTGGAGCTTATCGATTCCACGACTTTGGGTTGCGGAGATCGTCATGGCTCCTCTTCATCACGTCTTGGCGGTGTTGCGTCCTGCGCCACCCGCAGGTCGGTCTCATCCCGAATCGGCACCAGTGTATCGTGTGGCAGTCTTCAGGTAGAAATAAACAACTTAGCTGTATAGATAGGCGGTTGGTGCGCCCGCCGGAGAGCCTGGCGTTCCGAAGATATGCTTGATTGTCCATTGTCCCACACACATCGTGTAGTGTAATTCCACTACACGTGGGTCCTAGCCAAGAGTTATCTCGGAAAACATTGATGCTATTTGACACGTCGGAATATCCACGACCTCTAGAGCTATGGCATTGGTTGTTCTCGGAGTCGAGACCCCCAATTAATTCGAAATTACGTGAGTGGATTCCCCTCCCCATACGGCAACATGTCTCAGGGCCGACCTCACAGAGGTGATCCATTGATCTCTGTTCTTAAAACTTGGTGGCGGGGCCACAGCTGGTTGGGAAGTCTTGTGTCTTGTGGTACTATTGATACCTCTTGAGACCTTTCAGTACTCTCAAATGGGTGACACATGCCTCTTTAGACACCGACAGGTTGTCCCTCAAGATGCCATCGTGTCTTGACCTGCACTTTGCCGGATCAATACTATCAACCATCCTCCTGAGTCACGCACGGGGGATGTTCAAACTATTGGACCTTCCAAGGGGATCGGGAACACAAGGGCCCACAAAGTTAGGCCTCATTGCCAGCCCTGTGTTGAGTTACAGAGACATGTTCTGAACGTGTGAAGTGCGGGATCATCATGTCTGGATGGGGGAAAGGTGATGGCCACACGCGACTCGGAGGGTCTGGGTCTTCAATCATGTGTGAGAAACGTACGTCGTCCCGAGTCGCCTTAATGACGGGGGCCTGCTTCACTTCGCATCGAGTTCAAGAGATGGAGATGCCAACCCGGAACACAAAAACGGACCCATATTGGGGCTCGAGGTTGCTCAGAAAAATCACATCGCTCAATGCGTTTTCCCCTCCTACCATAGCTGAGACGCCAATCTACCATTTTCTGACCATTGTTTTTTTAATCCCTTTTTTTGCTCTCGATATCGTCCGTGATCCTACACTGGCGTCGAGGCCTGGAACAGCGCAAGAGCAACCGAGGCGGCAGCCTTTCAATGTCACAAACATTAATCCCCACCACTCACTGGAATACCCATTTTTGGTGTTTGACGACTTTAAATTTGTGTGCCTATGGCAAGGCTAGCCTGTTGAACCCTGCCTGGACCGATGCATGGAAATCATGAACCATCCTCACTACCAACTCCGACCAGATGAATCCTTGTTTTTATATCGACGAAGGGTAAAGCATAATGCGGACAGAAGCACCGAACGATCTCGAGGGAAGAGGACGAGTGAACTTGGCACGGACGACGCCAGAGTTTCCTACGCAGCGAGTAGTTAGTTACGGGAACTTGAAAACCTCCCCAATGATCCGTGTGTGGTGTGTTCGGCGAGCCATACCGTGTGGCCTGGTGACCTTGCCCCAGATAACCCGGATCTTGGTGCCCCTCTTCTCCGTGGAAGCCTTGTAGATGTAGGCTACCTTCTTTCCGAGGTAGAAGCTAATTGAAAACCCCCTGTCAGCATTCATAGAGTCCTTGCGAGATCCAGATATCACACTCGAACGTACTTGGCCGCATTGGTATCATCAACGCCCTCGATCTTGATCAGACTCGTTCCGGGGTTGGTGGCGCGCTTGCTGCGCTGGTAGCTCAGGTGGCGACCCCTACACGATTCCCAACTGTTAGCCTTCCATCCATACTCGATCCTCAGAGGCCGAAATCGAAATCCACGTCGCCAGTCCGGGCGATTGAATGGAAACGGCGGAGTCGAATTGTCGCGATCGGATGGATATCGTCGGTGCTAGCGGGAGAAAATGGAGCTTGAAGAGTTTCACTCACTTGACGTATACTATGAATTAATCCAGTTAGTTTTGTGTTCCAGGTTACCCTCCGACTTCTCCAAGTGAAGCTTCGCGATTCTTGACCGACATTGACGTCGACAAGATAGGCGAGGCGCGGGCAAAGCAGAGAAATTCATAGAATCAAAATACTTACATCGGTGACCAGCTTCCGTAGGCATCTTGGCTGTGTAGTCTTCCACGCACTCAAATGATGAGGATCGGAAGATGCTTCTTTGCCGGGTGTGTTGTTTTATCCTCAGCGGGAGGTCGTGATGCTTCTTCGAGGTTAGAGTCTTAGTGTGCCTGTTTGGCTGGATAGAGCCACAAAATTTTCAACTCGCATTGAACACTCCCCTAGGGCACAGTCACGTGGAGACGAACATTAAGGGAGGTGCAAGTGGAATCAATGCATGCATCGGGTGGGGACTTGGAAATTCTTTGTCAGCAAGAAAAAACGCCACAGTGAGGCGTTTCATGTCGCCAACATGTGGCAGGTCTTTTTCCGAAGAATGTCACATGACTTGGTGCAAGTCGAACTGACGGGAATGGTTACCAGGCCAGGCTGGGTGGAAAATCGAGACGCCCATTCTGGTCGGCGTTCCTGATGATTCAATGAACAACCAACTGTCTCCTTAAGTCACCTTCCGTCGCGCTTCACCCACCCGCACATATTTGCGCGACATCCTACAATCCTGTACAGCTTATCGAACCGGCGAGAACGACCCTTTTTCCTTTCTCGAGACCGATCGCGACACTATATCCTCTCCTCAGTGAACTTCCCGTCTCTCTTCGCCTCAGCGTATTCCGCCCGATCTACGGATTCTTTCGATCATCTTGCCGAAAGTGCCATGCTGGGCGAGACTGTTTTACGACCGTGACTTTCTACGAACCGACTGTCGCCTTGCGCCTTAGGTTTCATAACTCTCTCGACTTCGTTTATTTGCACGTCTCACTCGGCGACTCGAGATAGGAAGGTTCGACCCAACTTGTTCATAGACCTTCGCGAACTTGTGTTTGCCGACAGCCTGTCCTCTCCCACCTTCTCCTAGTTCTCGTATTGTGTTTTCGGATTAATTTCGACACACCAACGCCTACGAGTATATGATACCGATCAAGCGCGTCGACTGAAGCTCTGGAGGAAGGCATCCTCTGCTCCTCGGTAGGGAAGCGAGTGATCGGACTGGGTCACGGCCTAGGGTCGTGCCCCTCCAGATGCCGGGAGTCATAATGACAGACGTTGGCGCCGAAAATGGTGCTCTCGCGAATCACGATAGGAGTCCTCACTTGAACGGAGCGAACGGGCAAGGATCAGGGAAGGTTCAGCTCGACTCCGGAAAGCATTCGGGCAGTACTCCGAATGGATCCTCCAACCACACCACAGACAGGAGCGGCGGCCAATCCTTCGCACCGATGGACCCGACCAAGCAGGTTCTCGACAAGCGGGGGAGGATGAATGGCTTGCCCGACGAGATTCGACACATTGCCGAAGGATACATACCTCTTTCTCTATTTCTTTCGCGGCTCGCTCAACAGACGCATAATGTCCTTCAAGAGAAGGTTCAGCAACTTGCAAAGATGCCTTTGCCGCAAGCTCCCGCGTCGGCGGTTAATGGCAACTCTTCGGCCTCATCGAAAGACAAGGACGAGTTCGATAACTCTCATGAGAGTCTATACAAGAAAGTCAATCTGCTTCAGTTTATCCAGTCGATCCATGGAAAATGGGTGAAGGCTTTGGTTATCGCGAATTGGAGCAGGGAGAGCGAGCTTGTCACTAAGCTGATCGACTTGAAGAGCCATCTCAATGACCAGCTTATGGAGTTTGATAATCGGCTGGAGCAAGTCGTTGAACTGAAGCGCGGGTTGATCTTTGCGCGCGTCCCAAGCCCCGATTTGAAGACTGCGCTTCAGGTTCTCTCTTGTGGTAATGGCGACTGGATGCCCGATGTGAGTAGCCAAATCTATCCGCCGAGTTTGAACCCCCCAGCTTCTAACCGCTTACCGACGCTCGTCACAGCTCGGTTACATAGAACCGCCGAAACTAAAGCGGGCCGACCATATCAAGTGGCTCGAAGACCTCGATACCTGCCTCTCTATGCGACTAAATCTCCAAGATTTCGACAAGATACCGCGGCAATTTAAGGACTACACCATCGGCTCTGGGCGAGTGACGTTCAAAGTCAAAGGTGAATTCGAGATCGACCTTACCATGGCGGACGAAGACCCCGAGAAGCAATTCTGGTTCATCGATTTCAGGTTCGATTTTTCGCCGGCAGCGCGAGAACATTCTCCTCGTTTGAAAGCTATGTTAGAGGAGCATGTGAACGACGCTCTAGCTAAGGATCATCTCACGGGTTGTTATCAGCTGCTCCACGAGTTTGTGCTGAGCCATAAGATTGGAGAGCTGAGACGACAGGCTTACGAACTTGCCCGCACTTCTTGGACGCGGACCCTTGCGATAGAACCCTTGGACCGTTCGTTCTCCATTCAGTATTGGGTCACTCGGCAACCTCAAAATACTTCGTCTGTCCCCGCCTACTCGAGATATGCGGTTCCGCAGGTACCCACGGTGCCAAGAAGCTGGATCATTGTTTCCGTCGCCAGTGCGAGGAAACCTGATGGCAGCCCTGACCCCAAGGCTTCAAGTCGCCTTGCTGTTCAGTGGTTCCGCGATGGGAAAGAGGTCAAGGATGCCAACATCGAGTTCGACCACAACGACTTATCCACGGAGAAGCTTCTCAAAGTAGTTATCGCGAAGCATGTGGAGCATATTCTGAGGTCGATCTATAAGAAGCTACGTCCGGCGCCGCGTTTCGCTAGTCAAGAGGCCGCTATGGTTCTACACATATCCCCAACAGAACCGGGAGAGTCATTCCTAACAATGCAGCTTAGCGCGACTGAAACCGTGGCCCTAAGGGTAGAGCCGACCAGCGGCAAGTTCAACCTTCACCCGAACTCAAAATTCACCATACAAGCCGAGAACAGGTTGAACATGAGCGGCAAGGACCCCGCCGAGGATGGTGCTCCTTGTTTAGAGACCTTAAGGTGGCACCACCTAGCGGAGGAGATTGCACGCAAGGGCAGATCGCAGGGTTGGGCTCCTACCAAGAATCCATTGAGCTATGACGATGTCAAGGTTCTCTTCAAACCCCAAGAACCGTTTTCACCCGTTTGCTTCCAACGCCAAGGCGTCGACCCTAAGTGGTACGTCTTGTTGGTTATGAGTCTGCACGGGGATGAATGGTGGATATTCAGGTCGTAAGTCTTTTCCGCAAATTGTTCCTCCCAGTCGCTGATTCTAATTCTTTGTTCTTCCTCTAGTGATGAACCCAGGACCACAGCTCGTCCAATCAGCTTCTATGCAAAGCTTCGGCTTCAATTAGCCCAGCCCGGGCTCGAAGGTCCATTCTGGAGCAACTTGACAACCTTTGTCACCGGCGTTATTGCGCATGCCACTGATTTGGCCGAGTTGCATCACAACAAGCTCCGATATGAGAAGCGCACAAGGAAGAATTTCTCCCTTCCTAATGAGGTTGTGGTTCCATCCATCTTTGTTAAACTCTCGGATGTATTACCCACAGCTGCCAACAGAGCGCTGCAGTCACTTACCAATGGCGAGAAACACCGATCGACACCACACCTTGACTCCGGATCTGGTAAAGATGGATCATCCCAGTCCCCCGAGTCAAAGGAAGACCATGGCGCCGGCGCGATTAGCACATGGTTGTCCGACTCCAGGCGACGATCACCTAGTTTCGGGAAGCCCTGGGCTATGGACTATGTCGAGCTTCGGTATTCCGGAGTACATTCGGTTCAAACAAGAGAAGGCACTGGTGCGCGTCACCTAACGTATGGCATGGATGCCATCATCCGCGTGGTTGATAGGAAGAAGTTTTCGCTGCTCAGCGGAAAGCTTGGCGATAATGTTTATTATAACTCGCGAAGGGGCGAGTTCTGCGTCCGGCTGCGAACCAAGGTCGGCTCCTCTGTCGTTTCGACTTTGAAGGCTAGGCTCCAAGCGATCGACCGAGTCGTGAATTCGCTGGACGCAATGAGCGTCGCGAAGGACACAGTTAAATGCGAGCAGGTGACGCTGGACAAGGTAGTCTTCACGTACTCCGACGGTTCCAGTGCCGAGGGAGCGAAGCGGTGGCGAGTCTCGCTCGACCTGTCGAAGAATCGCATGGTTATGGACCTCGAGAATGGTAACCCCCATATTCGGGTCCTCGATCATCTGTCTTCTCTCCTCAACGCCCCCAATGGCATCTCGAACCTCACCCTCGTTTTACCCATGACACTTAACATCCTCGTCGTCCTAGATAAGCTCCATAATAACTGGAAGGAGATTGCCAAGCACGGAAAGGGCACCCTCATCATCAACGCCAAGTCCCTCGATTGGTTTACCCTCTGCTACGAACTCCCCGAAGCCCCGAACCGCCCACGTGGTCTCGGAATCGATGTACGCGCGCGGCTTCGCAACGGTAAACTCTGGTGGTTCATCACCCGGGCCGATCCGCCGCCGGCGGGCCAGGAACAGAATGACTTCTTCAACCAGCGCTTAAGGAAAGTGTGGGAAGCCAAGAACGTCCCCTGGCGGTCTCTTTCTTCGGGTGCCGCTATGGACATTGACGATAAGTCACTCAAGCTGCTGTTCGGACTCGATCATATGGTGCGCGAAGCTGTGATAGGAGGCGGAGGCTCTGGCGCGAATACCGGAGCGGGCAATGCGCAGGCGGCGGGCAAGGCGAATGCGGCACAGGCGGGGGCGGCCTCGGCTGTTAGTGGGAGTAGAGCGAAGCCGGTGACTCTTGACTAGAGCTTGAGTGCCTCTCTCCGTCCCACCCCCACACGATATAGCTCTTTAAGGTGTCGACCTCAATGACGGCGTTGATTCCATGTATATGCGATTCTTTGTTTTCGACTTTTCTTTCTTTTGCTTCTAATGTAGGTCGAGGAGGGAGGAAAAGAAACACGATCCAGCGAAGCAGTTGTCTCAGCGAACAGGAAAAGGGCAAGGCCTTTCTTTTTATTGCGTTCATTTTATTCGATCGGTTAGGTACAGTGAGGCGAGACCACAAGGACATGGTGGCAGTATTGATATGATGATACCTCTAGATAAGTCGATAGCTTGGCTTGAACTAAATATAAGTCAGTCACTTCATATATGCCAGCACCCAACTTTGCATTCTGTTCGTGTGTGAGATATGTGTTGTCTGGTAAGAGTGAAGCTTGCTGAATGTAAATAATCTATCTCTGTTCTATCCAACGGGTCCTCCGTATTCCCAAGAGCATACACGTATATGTATACATTTTGTACAAATAAGAGTGATCTTTGCGCACCCTCTCTCTATGGCACCACTCTCTCTCAATATGCCGGTATAGTTCTTTTCCAACACCAAAAACATGCTCAGTTTTCTCCTCCCTCTACTACCTTCCCGAGAACCATCTACCCACAGCACTCGACCCCCTCAACTGCTTCCCCAAAGCATTCAACTCCCCCCTCAGCACAGTAATAACATCCGCGCCCTGCCTCCCCCTAAACTGCGCCAACCCCGTATCCCCAACAGCCTCCCCCCTCTCACCAAATCCAGCCACCTGACACGCAACGTCATACCCAGCCCTCATGGCCGGCATAACCCCAACAGCAGTATAAGATCCCCCAGCAACAGCCAATGTGCCCTTAAACTGGCTCCGCAGAGCCTCATCAGCGGCGGTCATAGTGGCGCGGTGCGAGACGACGTGCTGGGGTATGCACCCGCTAGCAACATTGACATGCGTCATCTCCGGCTCCTGCGTAATGCCGACATGTCGCGCAAGGACCTGCCTCGCGCGTCTCACGCACTCCTCCTCGCCGGGCAACTCCTCCACAGATAGCTCGGACCAGAAGTGCCCACCCATGAGAACGGTGACCTTCGTGCCGCGCTTCTCGTCGTCGTGAAGGCCGTAGGTGTCCGAGTCGAAGAACATGCCGAGGATCTGTTCGGGGTTAGGGCTCGTGAGGGGCACGAGGTAGCCGAAGCCCGTGAGGTTGGTCGTGAGGTTGGGTTGCGGGAAGAAGAAGGAGATAGTGCGCATGGTGACGGCGCGGGTGTTGAGGGGGATTGGGGAGGGG